>JAKKPZ010000307.1:0-59541 GCA_022814885.1 Ditylenchus destructor
TATTGTGAGGTCCAAAGGGCGAAAATGTTAGTCATGCGATTCTTAGATATTTTTCCTGGAATCGCTTTCTAACCCAACTTTCTGGGACCCATAGACATGTTATATATGGATGTTATAAAGTAAGGTGTTATATTTATCAACGTATTATCATTCTAGTAACCAATGGCTTATGATAGAGAAACGTTTAAACGTACACTGTTATGTTATATTAATTAGGGATCGGAATTTTACACCGAGTCCGAGCGATTCCGAGTCCGGACTCGGACTCGGTAGGGTTCCAATATCAGTTGACGAGTCCGAGTCCGGACTCGGTAGTGGACACCGAGTCCGAGTCGAGTCCGGACTCGCCGAGTCCGTTTGAATTTTATTTTTCCCGCCAATTTTTTTTGTTGTCAAAAACTTGTGTTTTTACTGTTTTTCACTAGTATTTCGTATTTTTACTATAAATAGACAAAATTTAGACGGTTTGGTCTATTTTTTAGCGATTTTTTAGATTTTTGAAGAAATTTTACATGCAAATTAAAATTTTACCTGTATTTTTCCAGAAATTTTTAGTATGAATATAGCCGGTTTAGGTCGACTATTTAGCTCCTGAATAAGCGTTATAGATGGGTGCCATATTTGTACTTCTTCGGCAATTTTTCTAACAAAATTTCTATGAAAAATAGGCGCATCTAAAATTTCGCCGGGATAAAATCGCGCCGCAGGGGAAAAAAATTTGAAAAATGTAAGATATAAGAGAAAAACCAAAGAAAAAATAGCGCCGCAGGCGAAAATTTTGAAAAAATGTGTGAGGTTAGAGATAATTTTCTTTCAAAATTTTCAATGTTCAGGCAAAAGTTTCAAAATTTTTTCCTCGGCCGCGCCCTATCGGGCACAGCCGAGGGCATTCTTAGGGGGTGCATATAGATGGCGGATTGCGGAATGCTTGCTGTGGCTCTGCTATAACATATTTGGTCGCATTAAAAAAAGTGAGCAGAAAATTATGAAGGCATGGAAATCCGTAGGCCGAAATTTTGGGAAAAATGGCGACTTATAATGGAAAAAGGAAGAAAAAATAGTGCTGCCTGCAAAAAAAGGACATTGAAAATTTTGTATATTCTTCAAAAAAGTTCAAAAATTTCGCTCGGCCGCGCCCACTGGGCACGGCCGAAAATAACCGAGTCCGAGTCCGCCGGACTCGGACCCCCTTTTGCCGAGTCCGAGTCCGGACTCGGACTCGTCAGATTTCCATTCACACCGAGTCCGAGTCCGTTTTGGACTCGGACTCGCCGATGCCTAATATTAATCCTATATATTAATCCACATATTATCGTCGTTATAATCAATGGCTTATTATGAAAAAAACGTTTAAACGTACACTGTTATGTTGATTCCGTTTTTCATGTAATCTGCTGCAGTTTGTTCATGACATACAGACTTTGCAAAATTATAAGCACATGTTGCATACTCAAGCATTTCCCTAAATTGATAGCTGTTAAAAATAGAGAGATTGTACACAACATCGAATGTAGAGAATCGTAATTTGAATTGGTGCAATCATGAAGTGCGCCAGATACCCTCAAGCATAATGTATTTTGACAGCCTAATATGGGCAGACCTTTTTTTCAGAGGACAAAATAATCTAGCTATATACCAAGTTTCGTTTAAATTTCCTTGAGAATTAATCAAAGAAATGATTAACCGAAAAGCCGCCAATTCAAATGTCTTGCTCATTCTTGTTGTGCGCTATGGTATGTTGTACTTTATTTTCAAATAAAATAAAGGCTACCTGCAAAAGTCCGTATGTGCAGTCTGGAGCACGGGCTTTTTACAATCAGAAAGTCGAGCGATTTGCGCATTCAGTTCACTGTGAAATGTATCAGTGTAAATTTCCAAGAAAATAAATTACAGTACATTCAAATTAGAGAGAAAAGAAGAAAGAAAACCATGAACGTATACAGAATCTTCTAGAAAATCATGTCTGTAAGAATAAAATTTTGATCTGAAATCTGAGAAAAATGCCATAAAAGCACCAATTAAAGTACTTTGTAGGCTCCGTTAACACTACAGCTAAAGTCATATGTAAAGACTCTTTTAAACTATGATCATACCTGTCACCAGGTATGAGCAAACTCACGTAATTTTTTTGACATTTGCACACTACTTTTGGCGAAAAAGAGGTATTCACATTATGATGGCTAAGATACGGATGAGGTAATAAAAGATTGGTTAATAGGTTCTTTGGTTTTTTTGATCTCGAAAAGGTATGTATCAATTATTAGCTTGTAGTTCAAACCTTGGAGTACAATTCGGGCTAATGCAAGCTTCAAGTATACTTGTATTGGATTCCTTCCACAAACGCCCGCCATATTTCTCCGTAAGATAGATTGCTTCGTTGCAGTAGGGACAGTTCCTCTCAGATCTGTAAGCAGAATGTTTTAATCTCGAATCGAGCAATGCATAAAAATGAACAATGGATGCGTCAAAACTGCGATCATGGTTGACACAGATTCTTTTTCATACACGTCGGCAAAAACGTTACTTTTGGTCTATGGAGAGGATATTTACTATTTTGTGTGAATTTTGATTGTAATTATGACATAGCGGTTATCTCCTTTGCGTTGGAAAATTCTCCTTTTTAAATTTGTTTTTTAATTACAAAAATGTGTCTCCGGTGAAAAACGCATTTTTTAAAGAAAATCATTCTTTTGTATGAAAAGCCTTCAAAATCAATGAACGTAGTAATTGCGATCATGATTTTCTTTAATTTTGTTTTTGTATCCAAAATGCATGCAAAAACGTTACTTTTTGGTCTATGGAGAGGATATTTACTATTTTGTGTGAGTGTAATTATGACATAAAGCCTGATTATGACATACAGGCTGTCTCCTTTGGGTTTGAAAATTCTCCTTCTTAAACACTTTTTTTACAAAAATGTGCCTCCGGTGGCAAACGCATTTTTTAAAGAAAATCATTCTTGATGTGCATATTAATTTTTGGGGGAATCTATTAGACTGAAAAGCCTTCAAAATCAATGAACGTACATAATAAACGTCATATTCCGTATGGTCTCATTCGCAACAGCTCCACCACAAACACCATCGACTTCAGTGTGGATACACTCTACAGATTCAAGCATTGCACTGAAAAAAGTTGGAATGTCTCTTTTCTTACAGATTTTTACCAAAAACTCACTTGCAAACATTTCTGGAAACAGCTGGATCGGCGTCCAGAGTAAAGTTACTTTGCATTTGCTTGTTCTTGCATTCTTTAATCTGAGACTCCGCATACCTGCAATTTAAAAATATGATTTGGTTTTTATCCTTATAATAAGCTAGTGACGTCTGTCCGGGATTTGCCGCACGTTTTGATCTTCGGTGCCTTATTCTGTGCACCTGCCCAAAGTTTTTGACTACAAACTACAAATTTGTTGTTTATGCTTTTTGCCGTTTCTGGTCGAAATTTTTGGCACCTGGGGGTTTTCGGGTATGGGGAGTTCAAATCTGAGGTCGGATTTGGTCCCAAGGTCAAACAATGTTCGACATGGGGTGCTTATTTTTGTGATACACCGCGAGGCGCCGCACGGTCCACGGCGTTTGATCCCCGGGTGCGTTTGATCCCCGTGACTTTAAACCTTGGTAACTTAGGTATATTATCACCATTTCGGATTCTGTAAAAAGTATGTTGTAGCGCCTTAAGGGGTATATAGTACCACAAAAAAAATTTCCCAACATCGTGCAAATTTGGCCATGAAATTGCCTCGGGGATCAATCGCGCTACTCTCAAGGGGGCGATTGATCCCCGAGGCAATTTCATGGCCAAATTTGCGATGTTGGAAAAAAAATTATTAATCAGACTCCTGTAGGGAGTCCCAAGGCGCTGGTAGAAAATATTCTATAGAATACTTTTCTGCACACTCGCTGGTAAATTCCAAGGGACAAGTAGTTCCAATCGGCTTTCCATGGCTATCAATTTGTTGCGCTGTCTTAAACTTCCTCATATAGTTGGTCACTTTTTGGCAATACCAACAGGGATAACTAAAACGAAGGCTTTATTATGTCGAGTCAAAAATTATGAGTGAAAATTGCGAGTGATTCCTGCAGTGACATACACTGTTCGCCAGCTGTAATTTCTGCTCATGTAATCATGTCCAAAGAGGATGCCACATTGCGTTACTACTGTTGCTGTGGCGCACGTAACAGCATCATATATATCACTAAAAAACTTTTCTGCATTAAATTGGCGGAAATTTATAGATTGAGGGACCCTCTTTGGAGGAAATACGGTAGGTCAATACTAAAATAGTCTTCGTTCAAAGGACTTCAACTACTGTATCGTGTGCACAGTGTATAGGATTTATACATTCGGATTTCACATTTTCGGGTCCCTATCTAGAGGAGGACCAAGAATTGTCGAATAAAATCACCTGCAAAATACTTCATATGAAGTATTGTTCTCGTAAGTGCATGTTTCAGTGATTTGGTCATTCAACATGCTATAAAATAAAGCACATATATTCTTCAGAAGATTAAAATAATTATTACTTTTTGTCAAAATTTTTATAGTCGTTAAATTTAATAATATTTCTATTTGCTGGAAAGCAAAACATTATTTTACGCGAGAAAAAATGAGTGTCCAACTCTCAGATAAATCCACCCTAGAATACTTTAGTATCTTTTCCATAGTTTCATTGCATCAAATAATGATTCAAACCTGATTTCGCAGTCAGCTTTCTCGCAATAACCTTTGCCACCTACGAGAGTTTTGTTCACTTGCAGTTTTGTTCCCTTGCTTTCCATATAGTCAATCAGTTTGTTGCAGTAAGGACAATAGCTGAGATCTCTGTAATGGAGATTATTGATTTTCCCGCCAGTAGAAGCCGAAGGGTGTTAATATTTGAGTTAGTCTTCAAAGGCAGTTTTTCGATCCTACGAAAATAAAATCCAAAGGCTTTTATTTCTAGCAGCGCTCATGAATAGTTTTTGTGACTAACAATTAATGTAACACAAACATTGGCTCCATTGATTCCTCCATGTATTTTACCGCAACTTCGTTTCCACAAATTGCTTCTAAGGGCTCATAAATGCATTTCACACGCTTGAGCCATTGTCTGAAAGATTTGGTTTAGTGCGTTTACAGGGAGTATATTAGGGGTGACTATTAGAGAGGGCTCATATTAGAGAAAATACGGTACATCACTAGATTACGTACCTACACATGTGCTGAGCATTCTCGATTGTCGTCACTACATTGGATCTGTCATCAATGGTACATTGAGGAATGTTAAGCCTACAATAACTGTCTATAAATATCAGTATTATATGTGTAATGCAAAACTTGTTCGCGCAATATTTTCTATCCTTTTCTGATGTTGGGCAAAAAGTGTCCCTGCCAACACCTTTCTCATCGGTCAGCTCCACTGGCGTAGTTCTGTTATCCAAATATACCACCATGTCATTGCAATACCAACATGCGTATCTAATATCAGCAAAATAATTAAAAGAGAATTTGATAATTTTCTCATTTTCCAAAGGCAATTACCTTATGAGAATTTTAATGATACAGTCGAGTCTCTAATTAACGCAGATTTCTTTTACGTCTATATGCTTAAACACTGCGCCTCCTTTGTTTGCACACTATTTCCTTTGTAAGAGAAACTGTCTTTTCAGACGTTTTATCGTTGGAGTCTCTATTTAACACTGATTTTCACAAAGAAGAATGTCTGTCTATTTTTCCTCTTTGTAAAAATCCGCGTTAAATAGAGACTCCAATGATAAAACGTCTGAAAAGACAGTTTCTCTTACAAAGGAATATTGTGCAAACAAAGGAGGCGCAGTGCTTAAGCATAAGACGAAAAACAAATCCGCGTTAATTAGAGACTCGACTGTAGTATGGTCTAATTATTTTTTAGTACAAGTTTCAAGCTAGAAAGTTTGTCAAATTTTCTCGAATTTGAGAATTTTCTCAAATTCTCATTCTACTCCACCCGAAAAGACGAATTTTTCAATGGAAAAGAGCAAGACAAAATCATTCACATAGAAAATTCTCGTATTTTCACGTTAGCAACCCAGGCCCTGTTGCACATGTGTCTCTCAAAATGTATACTTACACTTTAAGTTGACGTGCTGTCCAGTACATCGTCTCAGCATCCGGTCCACAAATCGCATCGATATGCTTGCCCACACACGGCACATACTTATTCATTGTGCTGGAAAGTGAGAGCATTGAAGAGATTATTTTAAGCAATCTTAAAAGAATTACTCGCATTCATCCTTATTTAAACCACCATTAGGCTTATAAGATTTTCCACAGTCCTCAATAAGTCTGCGAAGAATAGTACTGAAATTATAAGTCACTTAATATACTGATAATATTTTAAAATTATAAATACTTTTTAAGGCAGTCTTCATTCTGAACACCTCCATGGGTTGCTGGACAGGTAGATGCTGTAGTTGAATCAGTTTTGTTTTCATTTTCGAACTGTACGGAAATGTTCATATAACTTCTCATATAGTCCACAAAGTCTGAACAGTAGAAACATGCATACCTAAAGAAAGTGTTCAAAATTACCGTATTACCACCGTGTAACGATACACATCTCCTATAGCGCTGAAATGTGTCCGTAACGCTCACTTTTGAGCAAGTATCGGAAAATGTAACTTGGGGAAGTTGCTGGGCCCAATGCAAAAGGTTAATTTCTAGCTGGATTAGTTATTTCCTCTAGACTATAGATATTGGTCACCAAAGGAGATACATCACAGATTTTTTCGAGTTTTTGGTCGGGTTCGGAATTTTTTCGTAAGCCACATTTTTATGGTAATTTTGATGCGGGGAACACGAAATTGAGGTTATTTTTTTAACGAACTCTGGATTTTTGCGAGAAAAAATAGATTGTCCGACCCGGGAATCAAACTTGAGACCGAAAATTTCAACTTTAAGCGTTTATCAGAGGGGAGATGCATCTCAGAGGGGAGATTAAAAATTACCGTAATACCACCGTATAACGATACACATCTCCTATAGCGCTGAAATGTGTCCGTAACGCTCACTTTTGAGCAAGTATCGGAAAATGTAACTTGGGGAAGTTGCTGGGTTTGGCGTAACTAAGCCACATAAAAACCTGCAGCCCGATCGGCACATTAGATTGAAAGTTACGGGCCGCAGAATTCTCGAAAAATCCGTGATACCCAGGCATACTGGTTGCGGAATTCTTGGCGGCCACGGTTCTACTAGTACCATATAATCACGACAACAATGTTAATTTTAAAGCCTTAAACATACACTTTAGGAGGATTGGCTTGCCAGTATTCTTTCGCCTTGTCCCAGCCACAAACTGCTTCAATGTTCTCGCCAATGCATTTTAAAGCGTCACACTTTGCCCTGGTAAATAGTTTAAGTTAAAAACAAGACTTAGTAAAAAATTTACGTCCAACGATCCTGATCAGAGTTGAAAGGTCCATTCAAAATGCTGTTACATTTCGCAATAAGTGGAGCAGCGTTTCTGAAAACAATATGAATTAGAAGCGCTTATTTAATTTAGAGTTCAGAAATAATTCAGAATTAGTAATAATTCAGAATTAATTTAGATTAATTATACAGATTTTCAACCAAAAATTAGCCTAATCTCGTAATTTAAATTAATTCTGATTGGCGGGAGAAACTTCGGATGATTCAGAAGATTCGAGAGGATTCAGGAGATCCGATATGTTTCCGGATGGCATTCACAATTTTGCTCCCAAATTCACCATTTTTATTAAAAAATTGTTCTTTGCTACTAAAAAACGGTTTTTTGCGCGAAGTTAAAAATAAAGGGGAAGGTGCGTTGCATATACAGATTTTCAACCAAAAAATTAGCCAAATCTCATCAATATCGGATCTGAGCTATATGGTTAAAGTTAAGTTAAAAAATACATTGTAGCACATTCCGCGATTTCCTTAACAGGACAGGTCAGATCGTCGAGTATGTTGCCATCATTGTCGACCTGTTGCACAGTTTTGTTATAATTTTTATCCATAGAGTACACTAGCTCTCTGCAATTATAGCACGCATACCTGAAAGATGTGTACTTTATCAGGCTTGACTAGGCTATATTGTTTATACCATTCGGAAAAATAGAATATTAACGCCGACAGTTTTGTTTCAAGCTTAAATATAAAGGTAAATAGGGTAAGTACCCGGGGTCCAGCTTTGGAAGGGATAAAAAATCAAAAGGGGGTACCAAATAAAATTTTTCGGTGGCGTGGACGAGAGGAGAAGAAGGAGAAAAAAGTACCCGGGGTTCAAAAATGGCCAAAGTCCGGCACTGCTCTTTATAGGTTTTCGACTACACTGAGTCCGAATTTGACATTATTTTTGACCTAGGGTCGACCCAAAGGGTCGAAATGACTACCCTTAATTTTTTGAAAAACCATGTGGTCCCCTATGGTCCGAAAACTTTTTGGTACAAAACTAAGACTTTTTGGTACAAAATTAATATATGCCCATATTTATGTGGCATTGTGCTCTCGCTTTGATTCAAAAGCCAGTCATAGTCAGTCAAAGACTCCCGTTGCATTGACTGATTTCCCAAACATATCATACTTGAAACTTACGCCGTCGGCCTGTATTCAGTTTTTATGTACTCATCCGCGACACTCATGTCGCAATCTTTTTCTACGTAGTCATGAAGACAATTTGCATATCCATACTCCCATCTAAATTTGAAGTATAATCATTTTTTAATATTGAAAAGATTTCATCAAAAATTGATTTTAGTCAAGGTAATTACTTGCATGCTGCGTTCCATTTGTCTTGCAATTCAAGTGGTTTCTGCGCGGTCTCGGTAGTCCTATTTACGTATTCTTCACATGTTGCTTTTACAGTTTCAACTGTTGAACTAAAAGTATTATTTATACGGTTTGTTGCAAAGTGTAATTGTAATTGCAAAATGTAATGTGTTGCAAACACCGTGGCAGCAAATTCAGTGGATCTGTAGTCTGACTCGGCTTAAAGAGAGGTGTGCTAAAAGAGCACTATGACTCATGAGCTAGTATCCTATCCAAGAGTACGCATAAGACCTAATCCTAAGATTTATCCCAATATATCCCACGATATTGGGCCACACGAGTTGGAACCAGGGCTGGGAACTTTGATCGCGGGTCCGATCCGATACCTGGTGACCGCCAACCCGATCCGATCCCCAAAAAACCCGATATTTCCGATCCGATCCAAAATTTTTCACCAAATTTGAGATTTTCAAAAATTTTCCCAAATCACCTAAATTTGCTGTTTATGCCTAAAAATGGGTCAAACTTCCAGTTGTACTACTTATACCTAGTTTTAAAATAACAGGAATAATTCAAGGAAAAACTGCGCCGCAGGCGAAAATTTTTCAATTTTTGGCGTTTTTCATATAAAAACTTCCAATTTTCTGCGTTTTTAGCTCAAAATCAGTACTTTTTGTTACTAAAAACGCCGATCTCTGTCGAGAAACAATGGATAAAAGACGAAAAACAGCGCCGCAGGCGAAAATTTTTCAATTTTTGCCGGTTTTCATATAAAAATTTGCACTATTTAAAAAATACTTGAAGGAAAAATGGTATCCAAATAGCGCCGCAGGCGAAAATTTTGTAATTTTGGAATGGTGGTTCATTAAAATTTTCTAAATTTTTCCCGGCCGCGCCCTATCGGGCACGGCCGGCGGGAATTTAAAATTTGAATTCATGGCCGAGTGCATTCTTAGGGGTGCTTAGATCGTTTCTAAAAGGCCAAAAAACCGATCCGATCCTCAAAATAACCGATATTTCCGATCCGATCTCCTGTCAAATGGGTAAAGAGACGCCCTTGGGTAATTTTAATTTTACCATAGGCTTTCTAGGAGGTAGCCCTAGATGACCCGTAAAAAATTTTTGAGGAGGGTGCCAATTAGGGTGTATTTCGAGGTTCAAAACCTGTTTTTCGGGAAATTTCTGGCGGGAAAACCAAAAAGTGCAATTTTAGAGCCAAAAATGGCCACTTACGAAAAAATGCAAAAAAGTAAACCCCCCATATCCCGGAAGAGTTAGGTAAGAAACGTGCGCTCAGAAAAACGACATCGGCGTTTTTCAGCGAGTTATGCCCTTTTTAGCAACACCCGCAGCCTTGTTCAACATGGCGTCCATATACCCACTTGTGGATTCTAAGCGAGACATATGCTTTTACTTTATGTTGATCCATTTTTGTATTCATTTTATTATCCAAAAGACTACCGACCCACAATTATCCTGAAGTAGTTTATCAGTAAGTGCCTCATCCGTAGGTGATCCATCATCAAGTAAGTTTTGTACAAGTAACTGTTCGTCAACTAATCCATAATTAGCTTGGAATAGGAGGAATAAACTCAAACAAACAGAATACGACATTTGTATCGAGTTCATTTGCAATACTATGGATTGAATTGCTATTGAGATGGTCCAATATTGGCTGTGAGATGACGTGGCTTACAACTAACATTCTTCCCAATTTGATGAATCATGTGGTCAATGCTCTCAAAGTATCAGGAGCATATCGCTGTGGAGCTCCGGATTATTCGGGAAGCGCTGACGTGGATATTACAATTATTCATCCCAGTCTGATGAATCATTCGGCTAGTGCTTTCAAACTACCATAGACGACATTAGTTATTATGAATTATGTTCAGAAACTAACATTATGTAGGCAAAAGATGGTATCGGTTATAAGAATGTTATACAGATGACCTGTTTTAATGGGGAAACGACACTGGTTAGAAGTTACGACACCAATTATAAGTATTGCTCCTGGGTACACCACTCGCGTACCTCATTTATAGGTAATCCCAATGGTATAAGCCTGGGCCCATATCACTATCAGTTTGTCGATTCTTAAGTTTTTAAGCCAGACGCCTCGGCTATCAAAATTTCATTTATAAAAGAAGAGAGGCTCGTGGTTTGATTTCCCACTGGTGGTTATTTCCCACTGGGAATCCATTGATCCAATTAGAAGTATTGTTCCTGGGATTACCACATTTGCGTACCTCATTCAATCCAAATTAGGCCAAATGCATGGTGCGAAGTTAAATTTCTCATTGAACATGTCTGGCACTTCACCCTTTCACAATGCGTCTTTTTTAATCTCTGCTTCTCTATTTTATGTCACAAAAAAGATCATAGTGACTTTGTAAGACCCTGAGTAAAAGTGGTAAACACCAAACTTTGCATATAAGGGAAGTTCGCGAACTGTGTTTTTTTCTACTTATGTTGGGAAAACATCTGATTGTGGTAAAATGTAGTACTCCCAGGAAAAACATTCTATGCGGGCCCTAAAAAAGGTCTGGCGAAAATTTTCGGAGAAAAAAATTTTTTTAGTTCCCAAAAAACCATGATACCCCCCCTATGGATCCAAAAAATCAAATTTTTTTATTTTCGCCGGAAAACGTGTTTTTAGAGGTTTTCGGACTCGCTGATCACGAATCCGAAGGAATTTTCAGGATTGGTGACGATCTCTCAAAGTTATGCCTTCAGCCAATATTCAGGAATCGTGAAATTCTAAGTCCCGGCTCACTACTAAACCCCTATATTTTGGACAATACAGAGAAATTCTGTTTAGATATTCTGATTAAGCATGCAAAGTTACATACAAATATCCCCTTTTAGGCCGGGATCATATTACGAGAAAAATAAAAGTATAACCTCCTTTTTTCCCCAGCCTCCTTTTACCCTGCGAAACAAAATTTTATTTTTCTCGTAATATGATCCCGGCCTAAAAGGGGATATTTGTATGTAACTTTGCATGCTTAATCAGAATATCTAAACAGAATTTCTCTGTGTTGTCCAAAATATAGGGGTTTAGTAGTGAGCCGGGACTTAGAATTTCACGATTCCTGAATATTGGCTGAAGGCATAACTTTGAGAGATCGTCACCAATCCTGAAAATTCCTTCGGATTCGTGATCAGCGAGTCCGAAAACCTCTAAAAACACGTTTTCCGGCGAAAATAAAAAAATTTGATTTTTTGGATCCATAGGGGGGGTATCATGGTTTTTTGGGAACTAAAAAAATTTTTTTCTCCGAAAATTTTCGCCAGACCTTTTTTAGGGCCCGCATAGAATGTTTTTCCTGGGAGTACTACATTTTACCACAATCAGATGTTTTCCCAACATAAGTAGAAAAAAACACAGTTCGCGAACTTCCCTTAATAGTTTATTTTGTTTCTGATCTTATATAAGTTGCCAATTATGTACTATAAGCAGAAAAGACAATGGATATTTCTGACAGTGCACTTTAAAAAATATCTATTCCTGTACGAATAATATTCAAATTATAATAATTCTGAATTTTATTACCAAACATTGCACAAATGAGGTCAAAAAATAATTTAGTTTCATTAATGATCACATTCTCCT
This sequence comes from Ditylenchus destructor, assembly GCA_022814885.1. NCBI lineage: Eukaryota > Metazoa > Nematoda > Chromadorea > Rhabditida > Anguinidae > Ditylenchus > Ditylenchus destructor. Next base: position 12,362 of record JAKKPZ010000307.1, read on the forward strand.
GGCCGGCTAGATCCAAGGATGACAATTCACGGGAGTGAAAAAGCAGTTGTGATCATATGCTCGTCTTCTGGGTGGTCTGGTCGTCGTGGGCTCCATTTGCATTCTTTGAAGGGCTCTTTCGTGTTCCGCCTCGTCATATTGCTTCTTGAGGATTTGTTGGCGGCTTTGGATCAAAAGCTGCTCATTGGCTTGGCTGAAATATATTAGATTAGAATAGAAAACAACAAAATTTTCAGCAATTTTGATAAACTATTCGACAATTTTATTCGTTTTAAATTCATTACTGGACCTCATAGACTTTCGAACATTTTTACACAAAGCAAACCAAATTTTTTACTGAAAAAGTTTTATAGGAAACTTCTCTACAGGAAAATTTTTGTTAAATCATTTGCGACCGAAACTTTTTTGTCCAGTTTAAAAATGGTCAAATTTAAACTTTGTCATTTTTTTTGTCAAATTCTTCTCGCACTATTTTCCTAAGATGAAACAATTTTATTAAATGTATCTCATAACATTCTCGTGACTTTTCGTGTGACCGATGTACCTGCCCATAGCGTTAGGCATGATAATCATATCCATTATCCGCACTGGGTGGTCTTTCGGTGCTGCAGACTTGACTGGTGCGGAGGCAGTATTAATCTCGCCAGTTCCAGCGCTTTCCACTTTGGGAGACCCGTTTTGGATTTCCTTTACCTCAGGCGATCTTTGCGCGTAGGCTGAGGTGGCGGCCATCGTTCCCATATATGGCTTGGTCCGGAAATAGAACGGGGAAATATAGGCACTGGAAATTGTAGCGGTGCAGAGAAGCAGGAGAAAGAAGAAATATTGGACTTGGAGGGAGGTGTTGGACTGCATTGGAATTCGAATAATCTAGAGATTTTTTTCGAACACAAGCTAAGGTTTTAAAGGTAATTTATGCGTAAATTACTCGGAGTATTGACATGTTCGGAATATAGACACGTGACAAGGTTAAAATTTGGGAATGGTCAAAAATTTCTAATGTTTTATTTTAGCCATTTTGACTAAAAAATGTGCAAAATAGCCAGCTGGATTTTAGTGGCAATAAAAAGCAAACAGTGACAAGTTGACATGGATAAATCAACAGCATAGATGGCCTATCTTAGGTTTAGCTCCCTTTTCTTTGATCTAAAAGGAAGTCGCACTTATAGTCTCTCATTCGCAGAAAAATGTCTGCGAGTGAGAGACTAAATTTTTTTCTAAAAAATTTAGTAATTAATTTACCAAAAAACGCATTCTCAAAATTGCTCAACAAAAAGTTTATCCGCAAGTTTATGCTCGCGCTGTGACAAGGTCAAAAATGATGAGGCAAACTAATCAAAGATCATAATCGCTGATGTCCTATTTTAGCCAGTTCGCCCGAAGTGCGAAAAATAGCACCTGGATTTTGGTGGCAATGAAATAAAACAAATAATGACAAGTTGACATTGATAAGGGTACGGTGAAATCTAGAAAGGTAATGCACTTTAAGAGTCAAAAGTTTCAAGGATCAGGCAAAAGTTTAAAAAATATTACCATTTCGGTATCAAAGACAAGGATTAAAATGTTCTATGATTCAAAAGGAAATCGCACTTATATAACTTCCGCGACCCTAAAAGTACACTACGCCTTGGAATAGCGTGTATGAATTTTGGAAGAGTGCTGTTATAAAAACATCGGTCATCGCTCAGGGCATAACTCCCACTGTTTTCCTGGGTCTATAGATTAAGATTGCGTTTAATACGCGCATATGAGTAATCGAAGAGAAAAATATCTTGCAGTAGCAATGCTCGAGGCGAATATCCGGAAATAAAAATTGCTGACGTGGTCCGCAGCGTCGCGCATGTTTGCATAAAGTGGCTATAAAGTTCAACATTCCGTGTCATTACACAGACAGAGTGCCGTCGGCAATAAGTGAAAGTTCATTTTAAAGCGCAAATTTATGCATAAATTAAATCCGTTAGTTACTTTTAGCGAAAGTTTGACGTCGGTGAGGTCGCTTCGAGACCAGTTCCAAAAATCGAAAAAGTTGGTCGATTATTTATTGCAACAAAGAACACATATATTGCAATATTCTTTTTTGCCATTTTGACTCCAAAAACGCGCAAAAAAGCCAATTTGGTTACGGTAGCAAGGTAAAACATGAATAACGGCATTTGCGACACTTAAATTTAGGGAGATTATGAAAGAGCAAAAGTTAAAAAATCGCTTCCCTTTAAAGGGCAAATTTATGATACAAATTAGACCCATTGATTGATTTAAACGGAGTATTGTCATGTTTGCGTCGTGACTAGGTTAATAAATCGGGCAAGGGCCACAGACAAAGGGAAGGATGGGGACAAAGGTTATCACATTGCGGTATCTTTCTTTTCATTTTTGACCCGAAAGGTGTAAAACAGCCACTTGGGTTTGGCGACAATAAAGAAATAATAACAAGTTACCAATGACAGAATTACGGTTTAATTTAGTGAGATTATGAAAGAGTACTGTACGGATTGAAAGCAGTAGCGTATAGTATAAGTTAGCATTTTCTCAGATGGATGATTCAGTAGAAACTATATTTCAGTACCAATGCTTCAGGCGAAACTTCTTCGCTTTGCCAAAAATCCCGCCCTAAAAATGTTGACGTAGTATGCTATATTATACTACAAAAATTAAAATGTTATTTGCTTTTGTATTCCCGCTTTTGACAGTGTCATTATTACGCAACAATTTGGGACACAAATCGGAGCATTAGAGCAGAAAATGACTCATAGCGTGCCAAATTGTGAACAAAAGCAGTAAGAGTAACAGTAAGAGCAAATAAGGAAGTCTTCCGATGACGTATTAGGGATTTTGTAGTGTAACTTTGTTTTGCGTCTGTAAGAGCATTTTTGAGGAGTTTTTTTTTATTTGATGGCGTAAAATGTGGCCACTTACTGGTCTTGACGTAGAGGCTGCTTGCTGAGCCATCTGTTTACTGAGCCATGTTTCTTAGTATAAAAATTGTAAAACGATGCAGATGTATTGGATATGTAAACGCATGGCTGACTAATCATTTTCATCTCAAAGAAATCATAGAAAAATATCTATAATTCTAGAAATATTGGGGAAATCAGATAAATCTGTCGTAAACAAGGCGCTGGCGGCCAGATACAAGCGTGGTGGGACCAACGTTTCTTTACTGGGCAAAGTCGCATGTAAGATCAGCACTCAGCTAGACTCAGTAAAGGAAGAGAACGTTCTCTTCGGCACCGAGACAACTCCCACCCGACAACTCCCACCGCAACAACTCCCACCGCAACAACTCCCACCGCAACAACTCCCACCGCGACATCTCCCACCTCCTAAGGAAACACATGGCTAAACTCTTATCAAATGGCTGGGTCAAAAAAGATATAGGACCAAATGTCGGCAGACGGTTAGATAATACACACTATTTCGTAGTCACTGCCGCACGCAGATACTGTTCTCTACTGCGGGGTGGGAGATGTCGCGGTGGGAGTTGTCGGGTGGGAGATGTCCCGGTCCCGTTCTCTTCCTTTACTGAGTCTATCTGAGTGGTGATTGCTGATCTTACATGCGATTTTGCTCAGTAAAGAAACTTTGAACAGCAGTTGGTCCCACCACGATTTTTATCTGGCCACCAGCGTCTTGTTTACGACAGATTCATCTGATTCACCCAATAGAACGTTTCACTACAGCTAACTTGAGAAAGCATCTTGAAGACCAAGGAAAAGAGACTGGGACCAAAAATTCTCATGACTGAGACTAGCCTCGCTTCAGACTCAATACCAGGACTGATCATAATTTTCTGGTCATCAAGCCGGACCGAGAGAGTCTCGAATCAGACCCAATATTTTGCACGTCAATGTCACATTAGCCGGAAAAGGAAAAGAGGAAAGTATAGTGAGCTTTTCTTTTTTTAAACGGTTCTTTAATTAAATTTTGTCGCCGACGGACACAATTCCTAATTTGGTTACAAAAGATCCGTGCAAAACGCAAGATAGGAAGTGGAAGCAAATAAAGTAACTGCCTACGTCAATGAAAAGGTTATGTATTGACAAAGATATGCCCAATAGCACTTGCTTATGAGCAATAAATACTTCAAATCAGCTCCTAAGTTATATCCCAATTTTCGCCCAAATACTAGAAAATTCGTGAAAAAATTGTTCTTTAGTCTAAATTTTTGCCGCAATAACAAAATTAAGTGCAAACGATTACGAATTCAAATCAGAAAAGTTCAAAAATGTACTTAAGTGGAATAGAATGGCAAAAATTCGGATTATTTAAAAATTTTGCGAAAATTCACGACAATCAGTAAAATTTTTTGACGATTATTTTTCGCAAAGAAATATTTACTGCAAAAAGTCCTATAGTATACCATAAACAAGGTCATGTTTTTGTCAAAAGTTGATTCGTTTAGTTGTCGTCGATAATAATTCATCGAATATAGTAATGAAGCAATGAAGAGACATCATCCTAGGTCTGCGATTTACGCGATTTGCTTTCAGAAACCGGTTATTATCAGGCGAAGCGATTTTTGAGTATCGACTTAATTCGGAAGATATGGGCCATAGAGTGTGAGCTGTCAGAAATCCTTGAAAAAGTAGACATTTTTGCACTGAGGTACTGAAAAGACGGTCAGAGAAAAAATTTTTGTAATGAAAACGCTGATTAATTTTTTGTTCCAGTATTGTAGATAACAACCTCCTGCAACAGTATATCCAAAAATATAACCACTATCCATGGATTTTATCATCAAGAATTCATTTCCAGTTTTTATGCCGTTAGAAATGCCAAAATGGGCCAATTTTGGCACATTTTCCTTAAAATTTTGGGTTTTTTGGTTGAACAACATTTTCTGCAGAAAAGTGTGAAAAGCTATGCCTATGTATGTTACTTTGGCCAGGAAATTAGATCCGGGACGGTCGTTTTCAGTGTGCGCCAAAATTCAATCCTAGGATTGTTCCCCGGTGGCTTATGATGGTAACTACTAGGGACATAGCTATTTTTAGTCGATTTGACAACTATAAATGGTCATATTTTTTTAAACGGCGTCGATGTGACATTTCGGCCTGAAGCAATATCCTTCCCAATGAAGAGACATCATCCTAGGTCTGCGATTTACGCGATTTGCTTTCAGAAACCGGTTATTATCAGGTAGTATTCGAGAACCTCGATTTTTCATTCATTTTTGAATTCTTGTACTCTCGCGCCGATATTTCTGGAAATAGAGCGGATCTCAAAAATCGCTTCGCAACGTTTTGTAGCCAGTTCTGTTACGGTTCTAACGGTACATGTGGTCCCCCCTATGGAGAGAAAAAATGTTTTGCCGATTTTTTAGCCTGAAAAAAGTGTTTTCTAGGTTAGTTGATGCGCTGATCCCGAATCTGAAGTTAGTTTAGAGATTTTTACACGATTTTTATGAAATTACAGCCGCGGCAATACAAAAAAGGGGTGGCCATGTATTTCATTTCAAAATCAACAAATCGAATCAATATTACTATCGCAACAATGACAATACTAACGTTTATTTCAATTTGAAAGACTCGTGGATCGGAAAATCCTGGAACTGTTTGAGCTTTCGAGGCTTAGATTCGGCAATACGCGTGTTCGTTTATAACGGTCTTGGCACGACGACGCCTCTTTTCCTCCAGGTCTGGAATGTTATCTGCGCAAGGTCGCTTTGCGAAGTAGAGAATCGGCTGAGGTTCGAACTGCGCTGAGGGCAACGGCCGTTTTCGCTGAAAATAAAATTGTAGCGTCAATTGTGTAGATTTTTGGGGACCAAAAAGGTGAGCCCATAAAGGAGGAAAGCTGAGGTTTAAGATCTCAGATTATGCATTAAACTAAACTTGACTTAAGTTCTGACTTCCGGGTGTCTTCAACTTAGCTCTTTCCCCTTGGAAAGTTTTCCATAGATTTACTTAAACTTTTCACAAATTCAGCTAGTCGAAATTTAGTCTACAGCGATCTATAACGCACTATGGAAATTTTGGAGAAAGGAGAGAAACCAGCCGAGATTTCAGACCCGCTAGTTTCAAATTTGAGGTAAGTTATGCTCAAGTACCATTTTCTTACTATCTGCCAATTTTTGTCGAATGGGGCGAATGCTACTGTGGTACTGCTTATAAATGACTGCTTCATACTTAGTGTCAAAAGTAATCTCAAATTCACTCGGTCTTAACCATATAACGGTTCAAAATCTAGGCCGGTTTCTCTTAATTGGGGCGAAATGTTTTGGTCAGCGAAAACTGCCATTGAACCAAAAAACGAACTCCGTGAAAAAAATTTTTTCCAACGCCAAAGTTAGGCATTGGGGTAAAATAAGACATACTAGCGAACTGGGGCCGCTTCGCGGCCCCACTTCGCTAGGAGGCGGTTAGCGTGCATCAGCAGCGATTCGCGCACCGCCATCAGTCAGTTAATCATCATTTTGGGTTTTTTGGTTTACCCGGGGATTTCGACCGCTAACCTTTTATTTATTTACTTATTTATTTATTCATAATCGCTTATTTTTCCAATCTGGGGGAAAATTCAATAAGCTTTGCGTAAACTTTCTGCCACTTATTTTAGGAGTTGTTGGTGGAGGAGGCATTTTCTCTCTGTTTTCGTCAAAGAGTAGCTCTTCCCAGACAATGTTTAAAAATGCGTCTAAAAATGCCTTCCAGAAAAAAGCGGGACAAAACCTTACACACAATAAATATTTATTATTATATTATAAAATTATTTTATGCATAGTAAGACTAAAATTGTGACAACGAAATAGTTTTGAACAAAATGAAATTCAAATCGTTACACGTTTCGACACGAAACCACTTTACTCAAATACGCACTGGTTTTACCTCAAAAATTCTTCGTCTCAAAATCTCTTTCGCCTGAATTTACATTTTCAATTTAACTTCTCTTTGTCATTTCTCCCTGCCTATACCCTTAAGAGAAACTCTGCTTCGATAAGTTGTAAGGACATCAACTGATGAGACTCTACCTTACAACGTCTGTTTCGCGTCTTGCTGTATTGATTTTAGTGTCGAAACAGCAAGACTTAACTCCTAATGTTAGATGGAAATATAAATGGGATTCAAAAATTTATGACTAAACATTTCGCCAACGCAAATGGTTCGAAAGAGAATTTGTAAAAGAAACTTTGAATATGGCCTTTGAATATTAGCTGTGTGTTGAATAGACACACAGAAAAATTTGTCTGAATTTTGGTCTAAAAATGTCTTCCAGAAAAGAGGGGGGACAAAACCTTACACACAGAAATAAGGACCCCTGAAAAATGCCCACCTCTGACAAAAAATCGACTTCCAAAAATTTTTGTCTAAAAAATTTAGTCTATATTTGGTCTAAATTTTGCTAAAAACATACTCAGCTCGTCTATTCGAACATTTTAAGCTATCACTTGTCCTGAAATCAGCGGCGTAAGGGGTCTAACGGCCAAGCTCGCACGCACGCACGGATCACAGGGCTAGCTTACTGGGGGATAACTGGCATATTGCACTATTTTACCCAACGCCAAATTTTTTTCACGTTTCGTAGTCAATTCAAAGTTTAAAATTATTAGTCAAATCCTAATTTATCAAAATTACCTACCGCTTCAGGTGGAGCTGGTGATATAAATTGGGGCTCCGGTACTGAGAATCGCTGTTTTTCCTGAAAAAATATCATGTTTCTTAAAGTATTTCAAAGAGTTAAACACAAACCTGATCGGATGGCGCAAGCTGAGGTAGGAGGTCGGTAAGAGTTCTATAGGCATGGCTGCGCGCACTGACTGCTTCCTTGGCTTCCTGTCGACATTTCTCGAGCTCTGTTTGCAACTCCTTCACCAAACTTTCCCTTCTCTCGACTTCCTGCTTCTTTTCCGCATCAAATTCATCGATTTTCGCATTGAATTCGGCCAATTTTTGCTCCATTTCACAAATTTTGCTCACTGAACTGTTATTTTGGTCCTTTAGTGTCGCGTTTTGGACCTTTAGTGTCGCATTTTCCTGACTAAGTTCGGAGTGCCGTTTCTTCAAGTCCTCAAAATCGCTCTTACATTTTTTCAAATCGGCGGCGAATTCGGTGCACTTTTGATCCTTTGCTCCAAAACTTCGCAGGGTTAGGTCCAATCTCTTCTTGCAAGTCTCCAATTCGGCATCTTTCGATCGCATTTCTGTTTTGTATTTCTGAAATTGATGAAGTATCGTTGTTACACGCAAGAGAATAATATATTTAGTTAAAGTTTATGTTAATTTGAGTTTTAATGTAGTAAATATTAGTTAATAGTGTAAACGAAAAGAAGTTAATAAATTGATCACTCAGCATTTCAAAAAATGACCTGTTTTTGACGCGATATGAAGAAACTAATTGCAGATTCGTTTTTTCGTATGCGCGCCAAAAATGGGCATTTTTGGGCCATTTTTGGCCAAAAATGGCCATTTTTTGAAGAAAATAGAGGTTTTCATATTTTCGTGGCGGGAGCAACTAAAATCTGACCTCAAATTCGGATTCCCCGCATCAAAAAAACCCTATATAGGTGAAATCGGCAAAATTTCCGGACCCTCAATTTTTCGGTAAAAAACCCAGCCCCGAGTGTCAAAACTTTGTTTCCAACCTAATATTTATACATTTCATGTCTGACACTATAGATGATGCCCTAATTTTCATCCCTCCACTACTGTTCTTACTTCTGAGTAATGTCATTTTATGAAAATGTGATCTGTGCTTGTGCTTGCACAAGCACAGAATGTGATCCAAAAATTGTTATTCTATTTCTGGGAATGAAAAGTCCCAGTCCCCTCTGACATCAAAATTTACCACAACCAACCCCCAAATATATAGATTCCTAGCAAAAATAGAACAAAAAATTCAAACTCCCACCTCAAAAAATGTGCTGTACGCCGTCAGTCTCGAGCCCTGTTCCTTCCGGGTTTTCACAAACTGTTCCGTCATGCGTTCCTTCTCCCGGTTCGCAGTTTCCAACGACTTTCTGAATTGCCTCAGGGAAGCATTCGTCTCTCTGCAACGTTTCTTAGAGGCGGCCAAGTCTTCGAGGCTTCGCTCTATTTTTTGCTTCAGGGTTTCGTTTTCAGCTGTAAAAGGATATAAATAGTACACATTATGGGTGGTCTTATCTACTCTCGTGAAATTGTTACAGATGATTTTCGAAGATAAAATTTTCCTTCTCAGGATTTCTTACTCAATTACTTTTTTCAACAAACCAAAAAAAAATCCCACCTGCCATCTTTTCCGCCTCCGCATCCTTATTTTTAATCTCAGATTTCATTTTCTCCGCCTCGGCCTGCGCGGATTTCAGCAGGTTCTCCAGCATCGAGATTTCTTCGCTCTTGACCTTCTGTGTGGTCTCCTCCAGAATCGCCATCAGCTGGGCCATGGGCGTCTGCTTTTCCTGGACTTTGGTCTCCAATTTCCGAATTCGTTCCTGAGCGATTTTCAGTTCTTCGATCGAAGTTTGGTATTTGCTGGATATTTGCCGGATTTCTGTCAGCAATTGGAGATTCCTGGCATCGGATGCGCGAAGTTTCTCGGACAATGCGATGTAATTTTTGTGGTTGTCTATGACCTCCAACGGCTCCAAGGATTCCGATCTGTCGGTAAATTTCTGCTCGCCCTCGGAGTCCAGCTGGTCGTCTGACTCATCCAGGCCGTAAGTTCGGGTTTGGGAACTCTCCGAGAAAGTTTCGGCTTTGAACTCTGACATTGGATCACAGTTTTTGCTGAATTGAAGCAAATTAGGATTTTGAATCAAGACTAGCACAAATTATGGAAGTTTTGACATGAAATTATGCGACATTTTCGATTATGTCATCAAAATTTGAATATAGTGATCCTTGATTATCAGGCAGGTGATAATCGGAAACCCGATGCAATGGGCTTCCTGGATGGTGGATATAAATATAAAGGTATATATAGGTAATAAATCCGAGTCAGGATTCGGATTCCTCACAATTTTTTGGGTAGGATTTGGGTAGTGATTTTTCCAGATTTGTCAAGATATTAAATATTTTAAAAAGTTGGATAAATGAGGATCGTTTTGATGTAGTTGCATTATACAACGGGCCAGGATATCGTTTATTGAAGTTGTTAGACAAACGGACTCGGGATATACGATGATTCAAACAAAAATTCCAAAGAGCCAAAACCGCGCAATGCACAAGAAGAAATTTGAATGAAAAATGGAACATCTCCATATTTGGACAAAAGTTTAACAATAATAGCCGCAGGCATTTTTGTCTGTTAACCAAATTGGGCAAATAAAAAGCAAAAACAATATCGATTTGACAGATCAGATTGGACGGCACAAAATATTTTAGTCATTCTCTTCTTCTCTTGCGTAACAAAGGAAACTCCATTCAAACAATGGGAAAGCTCTAGCACATTCTTGGTTCAAATTTCTCATTTGAATCAAATGACACTCAAAACAAGACGCCAAAAGGTGAGTGGAAATGAAAGGTGAAAAGGTATTCGTTGGGAATGGCCTAGAACGACTGAAAATTAAATTAAATTAAATTCAAATTGCATAAACTAAATTTTCTGATCCGGCATTGAAATATATTGGCCAAAAGACCTAATAAATTTGCTTCACAAATTAAGGATGGCCGTAATATCAGACTTAATATGTTTTGAATTGTCAAAAACAGTATCAATTCCCAACAAATTTCGGATAAAAATTTGGAGAAATAGAAATCTTTGTGGTTTGGCAGAACAATTCCTCACACAAATTTAGCCAACTTTTTTAAGTTGATCTAGTAAAAAAAACATAAACACTGACAAGAACCGTCGGATGACAATAGTTTTCAAAAACGACTCTTGAATAAGAGAAAATTATGCATGGAACAGTGAAAATTTTCTTTGCAGAAATGTATTTTCCGCATTGACCAACTCAAAAATTGGAAAAATCTAATAAAAAATATTGACTCGATTCATTATTTTCGAAAAATTATTAAATCAGATAGTGACCATTGTGTAAGAGACAATGGAAAACTCAAACACAACGCTTCCTGTCTGTCTGCCTGAAAAAGGGATACAAAACGCCAAACTGGAGGCAAATCAAACGCGGAAATTAGTGTCTGAATAGTTTGGTTGGTTTGATATTGTATGCAATAAATCAAAGTATTGTGAATCACAATACTTTGATTTATTGCATACAATATCAAACCAACCAAACTATTCAGACACTAATTTCCGCGTTTGATTGAACCATAAGCAAAAATGGGAAAATTTGGACATTTTGATATTTTCCCGGAAAATTTTTGGAAAAATACAGGTAAAATTTGACTTTGCATGTAAATTTTATGAAAAAAATTAACTAAATCTTCTCAGTTTTGTCTATTTATATTAAATATACAAAATACTAGCAAAAACAACAAAAAAGACCAATTTTTGATGACCAAAAAATAGGCGGGAAAAGAATAAAATTTAAATCGGGCTCGAAGCTCGGGCTCGCCGAATTTTGCCGACCCCTAATTGTGATAGATATGGACTGGATTCGTATTTTGTTGACTGAATGACAAACGTGTGCAGTTTATTGAACTGCTTGATTGGTTTGACATAGCGGAATGGTCGATGATGTTGTGGATGAGTAGAACAGTTAAGAATAACTACAAGGCGGGAGAACCCGCGGCTTCGCCGCGGGTGTTTTGCCATATAGGGACAACATTTTGGGCCTTTCCGTTGCTCTTTTTCGAAAATCCAAAAAACAGGCAAAAATGACACATTTTGGGGAAAAAGCCGCTTTTTTGAGATCGCCCGAAAAAATTTTTTGGGGATTCCCTAGACAACTTTCCGAGACCTACATAATGAGCTAATAATTTATTCAATAGCTTGACAATAAGGAACAATGTGTAGAATTTCTCCCGATATTTGGCTTCCAGGTTGACTAGCTAAAGCCTTTTCTTTGCTTTAAGTTTAACCTTTGTTTCGCAAGAAAGTTTCGTTTTTTGCTGAAAACATATATCGGCTAGCGCGTTGTCACTTATGTGAAGTGACCGTTACACTCCTTGTTTGCTGCTGCACATTTTTTCTATTAGGCAGCAATCTGTTGTAGAAAACGCCGCAAATCGCAATGTCGACGGTGACCAAAAAACTGAGGTATTGACCCAAAAAATTGCCAGGAGGAATACCGAGTACCTAAAATGGTCGAAAGATATAAAGCTTTTCTAAACCTCGTACCTTTTTCATGAACAGTGAAAACAGACTTGGCGCGACGTTCAGAACCATCTCGGTTATAATTGTTACTTTTACGATGCGGTTTTTCTAAATGAGAAAAAAATTAGTTGTCCATATTTTATTATTTTTACAAATAACTTTCACTCTATAATACTATTTTTACGAATTAAAGTCAAGTTGTGAAATGAGGAAATAAATTTAAACTGTCCGATTTGGCGCTCTCTTCACTTTGCATATTATTTCGCATTTATTCTTCCTTCCTTACTCTGCCTCTCCGATTCTCTATTTGTCTTCTTGGACACATTTTGTAGAGCCCTTTGAAGAAAGCGCAGTTTAAGCCATCTTTTGTCATATAGCGGACGCTATGTTGCAAATCGCCCACGTTGACATCCCGCGCGTATAGTCTCAGTATTAGTTTGGTCCACTACTTACCCTTCTAGAATGTTCCAAATCTGATTGCTTATTAATTTCCTCATTTCTCAAGTAAATTTTAGTTCACTATAGTGTTTCAATTCGCCGCTAAAAACGTGCGCCTTGTCTCAATGCATGTCTGCGCGCCATAGCCGTCTAAGATGCTGTTCAAGCTCCGAGCAAAAGGGCGGGGAACCGGTAAAACCCCCCCCCCCGGTAAACCCCCCCCCCCGCTCGCCATTTTTGGCATAACTTTTTACTGGAACCTTCTAGAAGGATGAGTAATAGCTTAAATGGAAGCTAAGACTCTGTGCTACAAATCGGTATATTACTTGCCACATCTCGATTCAAGATTCTCGAGATTTAATTATCTTTGTCTCAAAATTTCAACTTTTTTTGCAAATTCGAGAATTTGAGACAAAAATAATTAAATCTCGAGAATCTTGAATCGAGATGTGGCAAGTAATATACCGATTTGTAGCCCAGAGTCTTAGCTTCCATTTAAGCTATTACTCATCCTTCTAGAAGGTTCCAGTAAAAAGTTATGCCAAAAATGGCGAGCGGGGGGGTTTACCGGGGGGGGTTTTACCTACACTCAAAAGGGCGGGAGTTTAAACCTTGAATATGGAAGCACGCTTTTTTGCGACGAAAAAGTTCCTAGAAGTATACTCATAGTATTGGCCAAGTAGCGATACAAGCAAGTGGGTTAAAGTGCTCGTTGTGATCTAAAGGTGGTCAAGTAAGAGGACATTAGCCTGTGCCACGCAGATATGCATTGAGACAGGAAACACTCTTTTTGCGGCGAAGTGAAACACCGTTCTTACAAGTTAAAAAATTAATAGTGCAAAATTAATTGGTACTTACCAGGTTCCCCGAAGTCCCCATCCGAAGTGCGTAAAGAAAATAGAAACTGCAGACTAAATTAATCACGTTCATAGCCAACTTTATGTTAGTTTGAGCCACCGCGCGATATTTGATTATTACACAAGAGAAAAAATTGCAATCCTTTGCTAAAACGACCGAATAACAAATTAGCGAACTTTTAAACTATTGTCTAAAGTCATTAACTTCAGCGCTCTTTAAAGCAATCGTGGCGGGACCCAAACCTGTTTGTGAAAAAGTTTGTGTTTCGAAGGATTTTAAGGGGTTTCAATATGATGGAACCCCCTTCATAGTAAATCGACCCCGCTGAATCCGAATCCGGTGACAAATTTGAACTTTGATCTTTGATTTTGAACTTTTCCCTTAAAAATCCAGGAATTAAAGGGAAAAGTTCAATAATCAAAGTTCAAATTTGTCACCGGATTCGGATTCAGCGGGGTCGATTTACTATGAAGGGGGTTCCATCATATTGAAACCCCTTAAAATCCTTCGAAACACAAACTTTTTCACAAACAGGTTTGGGTCCCGCCACGATTGTTTTAAAGAGCGCTGAAGTTGTTTACCCGGAATTAATGACTTTAGCCAATAGCGTTTGATGGCCAGGGATGAGATTTTAGACCTTGAACAATGCAAAACGGGTATTCATCTGGTCTAAATAAACCTAACAAAGGACCCATGTAATCTGCTGGTCGGTTTTGCTAAGCGACCCGTTTTGGGTCGCTTCCATCAGAACGACCCAAACTGAGCAGGGATGAGATGTTGGACCAAAATTATAAAAAATTCAAGGGTAACGACCCAAATTATGTAACGACCGATTTTCCGATGATTTGAGTGAGAAATAAGCAGACGAACAGACAACAACTCTCTTACCACAATATATTTCCTGCACCTGGGCTGCAACCGGTATCCGGCCTGGCTTTTTGTGCGACCGGTTGTAGCCCTGGTCTGCACGTCTGCGTATTCTTGCCTCAAATATGGTAGCGATCGAACATCTGTGTTTTTATTAGGGCGTTTCAAAAGAAACCGGACTGCCATGTCAGACACAAATTGGCGCGAAATTTGAAAATTATTTATTCAGAAGAGAGGTTTAGAAGGGGGCTAGCGCAAATCTGATATTGGTAACCCCCTCTAGAATCGTATTTTAGAGGGGGTTAGCAATATCAGATTTGGGGATTACCCACGTGAAACGTGAGTTAGCTCAATCAATTAATAGGCCTGTGTCTGACAAGGCAGTCCGGTTTCTTTTGAAACGCCCCAATAATATGTACTCTCACAATAGCAAGAATTCGATTGAATGTTTTCAGTGACCAGTCATCAGATCAATAGCTATTTCGAGACTAGCTTTAAAAGTAACAAACTTGCTATTTCGTCAATAGGCAGTTCCAACATAAGTAGACCAAACTCGACAACGGTCCATAGCAAAATAAATACAACGGCGGAACGCGAAAGCCATCGTTGAATCCACTGCCTGTGGCTGATGGGAAATTTTAATGCGAAACTTCTGTCTATGGCCAGGAAGAAAATTGGCAGAGGAGTAACGAAAAAATACACTACGAGAGCCACATCGAACCAGAAGATTTGCAGTGGAGTAGGTTTCGGTAGAACTGAAACAAAATAGAAAATTAACATTCCACTCTCGAAGTTCTACCGTGCCACGTCGCCAACTGCGACCACCATGACACCTAAGATTACAGGCATATGTTTGCTGTTCACCCTAACTTTAGGTACATTCGTGGATAAAGTCGGGGATTATTTTTTCGGGAATGCCAGGAGGATTTCCGTTAAAGACACGCGTGGGTCTGAGCCGCCTTACACTTGAAGTCTTTTAGCTCGATCTTAAGCCTAAACTCAAGTCCTAGTGAAGCCTAAACTTTTATCTTTTTGTTTGCCTCAAGCGGATTTATAGTGTGGGGCCCGTTTTTTGGGCAAAACTTGGGCTAAGACAGGTTAGATTTAGGATTAAGCTTAGACTAAAGATTTATACTCACCCCCACTCCCGAACGTGAGCTTAATTAATGGCTAGAAAACGTTTTCGGCTGTAAGTGGGATATAAGGCCCCCTATGTCCCACGTACATCGCCAGGGCTGTAAGTGGGGAGGGGGGAGGGAGACTGCCCGTTTTCAAGTATTCAAAGCAATACAAAAGAAAGTGTAAAAATTTTGCTCTTGATTTACCTTGCAACAAGAAGAATACTTCATAAATAATGGAAGGCACAGACACGATAAAACCAATAACATGCGTAATCAAGTATATTAGAATTGTAGTGGCTAGCTTCTTGACTTTCAGCTGGCGTCGATGGAACTTGTAAAGCAAGTGAGACATTGAGCCGAAAGCAATAATTTGGAAAACAATTGAGAGAATAGCCTCGACACGGTTCAGGTATTCGATATATGGCATGGCAGGATCTTAACACGTCCGCCGCTGGCACGCTTACTGTGCAGAATCGATAGATCCAAGTGTCCTCAAAAAGAATATACAAAAATTAGTTCAATAATATTAGAAAATGGTCTCGCTAAGCAAAGGTTCAAGGGCTTTTACACTCGATTTCTGACAGTTTTGCCTTGGGATAGTTGCCGTGTTTGGCGGTTGTGGTGTTATTTTGATGTGACTCCAATAACTCTAACTTCTCTTGAGGTCAAATGAGGGGACACGGGCAGTTTGCACCAATTAATTTTGTAACTCACCCTTAAGCTTAGGCTTAGCCAAGACTAGGGGTCCTTATGCCTTAGGCTTGGAAAACGTCTGGCGTCTCTCAAAGCGTTTAATAATAAAGAAAATCTCTCATCAAAATATCTAATCAAATCTCCTTTTGATCTTTTTACATAGCTCAGTATAAGCCAAATTTGAAATCAGGACGACATTGTACCGGCTTGGTTAGTTTTTCTCTCACTCGAGCATAGCCGAGTTAAAATTAGCAAAAGCTTGCGAGTTCGGCGTTTGCATGCAATTTTCAGCGCCTCAGATGCCTTGGCACAAAAAATGCATTTTTCGGCCAAAAATATGGCTTTTTGGCATAAAAAATTTAAAAAATTTTCGAGCACCTAAGGTAAAAGAAATTTTTTCCATCGTGATCAGCGGGGTCGATTTAGGAGGATAGCCTCGAGCCGGAGGTCTGACACGTACACAACATTGAGAATCCAGAGACCCGTTACGGAGAAATCAATGTGCTTACTACAGTCTGTGACAAAGCTATAAGGTCACCCTATTTTTTGGCGTTTTGACTAATTTTTAAAAGGGAATTACGAAACTGGTTTTACAGAAAGTTAGAGCACATGTGATAACCTAATAAATATGCAAAAACCCCGGGGACTCTCTTTGATTTTCTAGAACTTTCCTTTAACGATCGATATTTCCACTGTGACAAAGCTATAAGGTCACCCCTTTTTGTATAGACGAGCGGTGTAATTTCATAAAAGTCGTGTAAAAATCTAAAAACTAACGTCATTTTCGTGATCAGCGCATCAAATTACCCTAGAAAACACTTTTTCAGGCAAAAAAATCGACAAAAAATTTTTTCGATCCATAGGGGGGACCACATGGTTTTTTTGACAATTTCGAGACATTTTTAAAAACTTACCAAAATTGGCACTTTTTGGCGTTCTGTCAAAAATCGGATGCGTGGTCCAGAATCTAGAGACTTTTCCGCATCGAACGCAAAAAACCGCACTGAAAATCGCAAATAAAACATGGATTAAATTTTTGGTTAAAGTTCAAGTTCACATTTTTTCGACATTTTGTATGGGAAACTGGTATTTTTCTGAACGTGAAATTTAGCCAAAAATTTAATCCATGTTTTATTTGCGATTTTCAGTGCGGTTTTTTGCGTTCGATGCGGAAAAGTCTCTAGATTCTGGACCACGCATCCGATTTTTGACAGAACGCCAAAAAGTGCCAATTTTGGTAATTTTTTGAAAATGTCTCGAAAATGTCAAAAAAACCATGTGGTCCCCCCTATGGATCGAAAAAATTTTTTGTCGATTTTTTTGCCTGAAAAAGTGTTTTCTAGGGTAATTTGATGCGCTGATCACGAAAATGACGTTAGTTTTTAGATTTTTACACGACTTTTATGAAATTACACCGCTCGTCTATACAAAAAGGGGTGACCTTATAGCTTTGTCACAGTGGAAATATCGATCGTTAAAGGAAAGTTCTAGAAAATCAAAGAGAGTCCCCGGGGTTTTTGCATATTTATTAGGTTATCACATGTGCTCTAACTTTCTGTAAAACCAGTTTCGTAATTCCCTTTTAAAAATTAGTCAAAACGCCAAAAAATAGGGTGACCTTATAGCTTTGTCACAGACTGTATATAAGGATCAGAGGTAGAAGGTCGATTTTTTCTTGTCGAGAACAATATTCATATTTTGGTAGAGGACACTTGGACCTTTGGGATGCGGGCTATGAGGGCATTAGTGTGATGTTAATGACGTGTTTATAATAAAGTATTCATAAGGTTTCATTCTCGTAATGAAAAACCGAAAACATAACGTTCACAAACATTATCGCCGGCGATATAATTTAGTTTGTGTAAATGACTTGTTTGGGTGCTTTAAGCTTGCCAATAAAGGCTTAGCGGTAAAATATAATTGGTTTTTCCAAGAAATCAAACAATGTTGTGAGTTCCTAATTGACTTATGGATTAGGAATGCCAAATGACTACAAGTTGGACCAGCATCAAGAATTTACTGAACTTGGAAACAATCTTTTGCACTCTGTAATTCGCAGTCCAAATATTTTCCCATAAATCCATTCGGAACTCACGACGTTGTTTCATTTCGTGGTAAAATGGATTACCTTCTACTTGCAAGAACCACTTCCGTGACATCGAAAATAAGCCATTTCCATCCACTCTACCTAACTTGGGCCTTCGTGAGATCGTGCACTTTGAGGGGAGTAGTGGCGGACGTGTTTATAATAAAGCCTTCACAAGGTTACATTCTGGTAAAGAAAAATCGGAAACATAAAGCAACACTATTCGCAAACATTATCGCCGGCGATATAATTTAATTAAAGACTTCGCGGTAAAATATAATTGGTTTTGCCAAGAAATGAACCAATGTTGTGAGTTCCTAATTGACTTATGGATAATTATTAGGAATGCCAGATGATTAAAAGTTGGACCAGCATCAAGAATCCAGTGAACAATGATACAATATTTTACACTTTGTAATTCGCAGTCCGATCTCACGACATAGTTTGAGTTCTTGGCTAAACCGAATTAGCTTTTACTGGCAAGCCTTTACTTCCGGCCTTTATTTGTGTGTTGGAAGCCTTTAGGCTTGCCGATACACAAATAAGTCATTTCCAACCAAATTTTTTAAACCAACAAAATTTTTACCAAAGCTCTGATCACATATCAATTTTGCGATTTTCGCCACCAGCAAAATGGCTTATTTTGAGTATGTCCGCAAGTTTTGGACAAAAGTGATGGGTGAAATTTGTGGAAGTTTTATTTATTCAATGATTTGGTGCTGAAAAATATATAACGGTAACAAATCAGTATTCAAACACAAGTGATTATGCTGGAGTGTCAAATTTATGTATATTTTGATATTTTTGATTTTTCTCATAACATTACAGCATGTTCTCGAAGCTGCGCGAAGCAACGTTTGACGCCTTCTTAGCACCAGATTCTTCGAGATTCTTTTGTGTGTCAAAGCGCGACCTTTTTATCGAGTCACCGTCTGATCCAGGCTCTTGGCTCTGTCGCTTCTAAAAACTTTTCAATAACAACCAGAGTGAAAATATAATAAAATTGCGCCATTGCTCAAAAGGATTGTCATAAGACTCCCCCCTTCAGGACTCGTCACCCCCCCCCCCGTTTTCCCCGCACCATCTAAAACCCTATAGATGATGTATTGACCTCTCAAATGGCCAGAAATTCCAATTTTGTCATGTTCGATCTCTGCAAACACGGTCAGGTAAAAATTAACGTCAAAATCGGATTCAGCGGGATTGAAGACATACGTACGGTATTATGGAAAATAGCATTATAGCGCTCCCTGACCATGAGGGTGAGTCCTATGAGGGCCAGTCTTAGTTTTACCCTCAAAAGAGTACATTTTTGCAAGTTAGGTTTTTGTAAGAAGAATTTATGCAAGTGATCATAATTCAAACGAATCAAACATCTCTAAATTCAATTTTGGAGTAGATTCGTCGGATGAATCGACTTAAAAACTTTGCTGTTAGATTATTGCACTAACCCAAACAGTCGACGACATTTCTGGGCGAGACGAATTCTGCTGTTGTAAGCCTTGCGAATTTGTTGGATCTTGGTCTTCTTTTCCTATTCCGTCCCCGAATTTAGCAATTTCGCTGATCGTTCGATGATATCGCTGCCACTCAGCCAACTGTTCATTCATTTCCGTAAGCCTTGTTTGAATGTCGCAGAGATCTCGCTTGAGCTTTGCATTTTCATCTGTAATATGAATCGTTGTAAAGGTAATTTTATTAGATCAGCCCGATATCGATTCTTTTTGTTACGGTATGATTACAAATATCCGGGACTGATCTCAGAAAGCCCAGTTCTAGCTGTTCTTTCACAGCCCGGATGGTATTACTGCCCAGTTGGGGGAGGAGTGCCTGTAATTACTTCCCTTCCTATAATTACTCCTCCCCTTTATGGATTTTCACTCCCTGGTTCGACCCCGCTCGGAGCCATTGCCACTTTAACCAAAACTGAGTGCATATTCGTGTAGATCTCATCGAGTTACGTATGTTTAGCCCGTTTAAAAAATATTTCATACTCAAAAACTTGGAGAAAAATGTCTTCGTAATTTGGAGCGGATTCGAAATATGGTGTTTGAAAAATTACTCCCCGGGGGAGTAATTACAGGGAATACGGTAGTGGGGGGTAGTTGGGAAAGAGGCAGTTGAAGGGGATAGTTGGGAAAGAGGGGAAATGTTTACACCCCCATTGTTTCCCCCCCCCCCCCCAATTGGTTCTCCCGCCAATAGGGTACCCCCAAGTGGCTTTTTTAACCTTTTTTTTCAGAAAAATGCACCAATGTTTTGCCCAAATTTCAATGATGCATTAAAAGTATCGCCCTATTCCAAGAAAAACACCTGCCACATTAAAAAAATGAGGAATCACATGAAAAACTTACTAGACAAGTTCTCCTTCTCCTTGTTTGTGTCAATGTTTCGTTTCTCTGCGTCCACAAGTCCGTTTTGACAGTGAAGGAGATCTTGCTTGAGCTTTACGTTTTCACCTGTAATATGAATGGTTGTAAAGGTAATTTTATTAAGTGAAGTGGCAGGAGCGAAACAAAACGGACTGTGTCAAAATTATTAGATCTCCACATGTTATTTAAAAAAAACTTTTAAAAACTTAAACTAAAATATATTTTAGTATAGTATTATATACTACTTAATATATATATACTACTATATAGCATATATATAGTACTACTATATATATAGTATACTATATATATATATATATATACTATTATATATACTACTATACTATAAATAAAATATTTTAGTATATCATACCATTCTCGTAGTAGAACTCGAGTAATAGAACTTCCAGTTCTATTACGCGAGTTCCATTAAACCAGTTCTGTTTTATACAAAAAGCTTACTGTTGAGGTTGGCGACGTTGTTAAGCTGCTGATCCCTGTCGACAGAATGCCCCGCGTCGGATTTTCGACGACGACTAAACAGACTTGATCGCGATGTTGATCGAGACGTTCCTGCCGAAGTGAAAGATGACGACGCTTCTTCTGCCGATGTAGCGGATGTCGATATCGCTGCCGGGTCCGAAGTAATCAGTTCGTCCGCTTCGTCTTCGTCGCCTAAGAAGATTTCATGACAGATTTCATTAAATAAATTACAACTGTAAAAAAAATTTAATAAGATTTCTTAAACTGACCTTCCTCTCCTGCCGGTTCTGGTGCCTTCCACTCTGCCTGATTCCAAGTTACTTCTGGAGGATGACAGGTGCACACAATCGGAGCGGCAAAAACTTCGTCAAACCAACGCTTGCGTCCCTCAGTTTTAAACTTCAATTCATGATCCAAGTTCTTGTGGGCTTGGATGATGTCTTTCAGCGTCTGAGGATCAATAACAGGATACGGCTTTGTCTGACGCGGAGAATAGGGATTTGCTAATAACGGATCTTCGTCGAATTCCATCTCCTGATCGATAATTTTCTGATCCGGAGGATTAGCTTCTGCCGCTGGTTGTGAATCTGCCGGCATTGCTGCCATTGGCTTATTCAATGCCTTATTTGCTAAGGTTTTAGCCTGCTGCTCCTTATGGGGCGGAGGTATGTAGGCTGAAAGACATAGGGATAAAAGTTTTACCGTTTTTTCAACACTTTTACATTTATCGGTAGCAGAACTCAGATAGCAGTATTCGTGAGTTCTGCTAAGGATTAGTAGAACTCGAGCAGTAGAACTCGGGCAGCAGAATTCGGGCAGCAGAATGAGGGCAGCAGAATTCGAGTAGCAGAACTCGGGCAGCAGAACTACGAGTTCTGCTATTCTAAGCAGAACTCATAGATCTGCTGCCCGAGTTCTGCTATCTGAGTTCTGCTGTTCGAATTCTACTATCCGAATTCTGCTGCCCGAGTTCTATTATTTCTTAGCAGAACTCACGAATTCTGCTATCCGAGTTCTGCTATCAATTTTCTTCGAATTTTCAAATTTTACCAATAATCTACCTATTTTCGCCGATATTTTCTAGCTATTTTCTACCTATTTTCTACCTCTTTTATAGCTTTTTTCTACCATTTTCTACTTATTACACTAGTTGTACATATTATTCAAAAGTCTACAAATAAATTAAATATTTACGCAGTCGGATGTCCTGAATTTTCGGCACTCCCTTAACATGCAAATGCACGTGCTGCCTGTTTTCCAAATTGCCTCTTGCTTTCGTCACAGCTTTCTGCTTGCCCCACTTGTTCCAGGCTAGACCCATAGCTTCGGCTCGACCAGCTAAATCCATCTCCAAGTACTCACGAACTGAAAATGAACCTATTAATTGCAAAAAATGCCATATCGGGAAATGGAAACTTTTACCTTTCGTGTTTAACACTTTTTGCAGTTCGATCTTGCCGGCTTCTAGACCTCTGCTCGCCCATACTTCTTCGACCTTTTTGATTTCTTCCTCAGTGATCGCCGCGTACATGGTGTATTGAAACCAACGGGTCGGATTCTTGTTCGGTCGAATGTAGACCCAATGAACAGGATCCACTTCAGGCTTTCGCGGGTCCTTTTGTCCAATCTTGTAGTGAGCAAGCACCACGCGCAGCATCGAATTGTAGAACTGGCCCACAACTCGATCCTAAAAATCAGCATGCAGAATGTTAGGGGATAGATGCAGAATGTTAGGGGAAAAATACCTTTTCTTCAGCGCCATCCTTTGTCTTAGTTTTCCCTTTCAACTTGAGCCTTTCTGCCGGTTGGGTGTTTGCCTGAAAATGGGAGCTTACTAAATGGTTACTGCACAACTGCAATGAGCTTTTTTGTGGCACTTTTATCGATTCTATATCTTACCTGTACAGTGTTTCTGCCGGATTCTTGCGTATCGCCGCTGTTGGCCTGATTCTGCTGAAAAACAAAAAATTACAACCTTTTAGCTCCACTATATCTTACCTGCTGACCATTACCCGCCATGTTAACGTCCGTATCTGAGTGGGATGACATAACGTAAAATTGCGCGCAAAGATTTGAGGATTTTCAACTGAAATTCACAAACTTTATTACTCTTGAAGCTAAATGCTATAACAAAAGCCTTTGTCACAAGCTTAGCAAGAAAATATATTTCAAAGATGGCGTCTAGTCAATTTCAAAATCATTTCGTGGCGGGACAAAGTTCTATTTGGTTCATTAATATTTGAATCGAAAGCTTAATCCGTAGTAATTAGCGTCTCTTAGATTGTCATTAAATCTTGATGGAGAAACCAAGCGAACACGTGGATCAAGAGGTTATCTCGTCTCCCAACCATTCTATATCGCAACAGAAGGAAATGGATCAAAATCCCTTGCATGGTCAAACCGGAACTGCTGATGAAACCGTAATTTCAGAAGCTCCATCTGAAATAAACGTGAGAAATGCACAAAATAGAGATATCATTTATTTTAGATAAAATTTTAGAACATTTCAAATGTCGGAATGCTTGGAAATGGCGTAACAATCGAACCGGCAGATGATTTGAACAAAACGGCAGAAAAGCCACAACAATCGGCAGACGTTCAGGTAATTATTAGTTTTACACTGCTTATTGGATCCCGGATGCGTTTTAGTTATTCAGCGATACATTTGTATGGAAAAAATGTGAAATTTTTATGTTACGCTTTCGTAGCAGAACTCGGGTAGCAGAACTATGAGTTCTGCTAACGGGGTAGCAGAACCAAGGGTGGACCTTAGGCGCCTGGACGTCTCTCTATACTTAACTACAGTGGCCACACTATTTCGTACATTATACACAACAACAGGCACAAAGGAGTTAGTGATGAAATCACGAATCATCATAGGCAAAAATCGGTCCGCCGGACCGATTTTTGTCTATGCTGCAGAACAAAGGAAGC
Organism: Ditylenchus destructor; assembly: GCA_022814885.1. Classification (NCBI taxonomy): domain Eukaryota; kingdom Metazoa; phylum Nematoda; class Chromadorea; order Rhabditida; family Anguinidae; genus Ditylenchus; species Ditylenchus destructor. Next base: position 36,346 of record JAKKPZ010000307.1, read on the forward strand.
ATATTCACTGTGTAAAAGATAGCCATTGATTTTTTATTTCATTGTGTATGTCTACAAAATAGTGTGGCCGCTGTAGTTAAAGTATAGAGAGACGTCCAGGCGCCTAAGGTCCACCCTTGAGCAGAACTCACAGTTCTGCTACCCGAGTTATGCCACCCGAGTTCTGCCGGATAACAGAACTGTTAGTTCTACAACATGAGTTCTGCCAGTTTTTGTACAGTAGGACAGTCATTTAAATTAAACAGCAATTGTTTTATTTTAACGAGCCTCCCCTGAAACCAGCTGAGCCTCCTCTGAATCCAGCTGAGAAAAATCGAAACAAGCCGGCAGAAAATAACGCAAAATCCGGCAGCAGAAAAGCGTCTCGTCCACGCAAACCGAGATCGAGCAACGCTATCATGCCCTGGATGACTACAGTCTCGGCAGCAACCGCCACTAATCATATTCTTAACATCAAAGAGATCTCCGACTATCATTGGAATGAGATAGCTGAGAAACTGTGGAAGTTGGGACACTACAAAGAGCAGCACGTGTCATACTTAAAGAAAAGGCACCACTACATTCAAAACTCTAAAAAATAGAAGTCGAGAGAATAGAACCCGAAAGCAGGACTTTATTTGGCGCAACTCTACCAAGAGCATTTCAATACGATGGAAAAGAATGCGATAATCACTTGCGCGACAACTTGCCTCACAAAGTTATTCGATTGAGCATACCTCAAAATAAAACCGAGGAACATCACTAACAAGAGCCAAAACCTATAATGATTGCAGGCAAGTGTATATTAGTTTGTCACATAGACCCAGTCAAAACCAATAACGATTACTGGTAAGTGAAATGTGTTTGAGAAAATAGACCTATTCTGGGCGGGCTGATGACGAGGATTAGTATTGGGCGAGCCGATGTACTTGACTCAATTTTTATCGCCTTTAGCAAAAAAGGAAAGTAAATTCGGGGCACTTAATCACAAACAGAATCACGAACAGCCAAACTCAGGCGGTTTGCTTTGGAACTAAATACGTCTGTTAGAAACTGAAAAAAATGGGCGGTGTGCCTTTTTTAAGGACTAGAACCAAAAACAATTTCTGTCATAACAATATTGCCAAAGACGTTCTGTCCAAAGAATTAGTACCTGAGTACTTGATTCGAATTCGATCTCCTTTAGCAAAAGGAGAGAAAATTTAGAGCACCCGATCACAAACAGAAAGAACTGTCAAATACGGGCGGTTTGCTTTGGAATTGAGCACATCTGTTCAAAAATTCAAGGCAAAAAGTACACTGGTAAAAAGATCACTAAACGTCTTTTTCTCTAGCCTCTCACTCTTAACCATTGGTTACAGATTGTGGGTTCCAGTTTTACTAGTCGCTTTCGGCCATCGATGATTAGTATCGGTTGAACCACAACACGCCGACTTCATCGTTCAAGTAAATCTTCATCTGTCGAAGTGAGTCAGAGCGAGCTCATCCCTGTTTAGATCCTCGCTTGTTCCTACCAAGTTTGGGATTTTGGCTATTAGTGATGAAAATGCCAAAATATAACCAAATCGAATTCAATGTTTAAAAATTTCCAGCACGAAACTTGGACAAACGCAAAATGGTACACCAATAGCACCACTGAGTAGTTCTGGGCCAATAGCTATCAAGTGCTCATCTGAGCATGCTCAGATACTTAGAATCCAGTGTATTTGAATACAAATGTTGGCAACCATTGTATGCAAGCATTTTGTAAATCGAATAGTTTAAAAATAGCCCAAAAGTTAGTATCTTTTGATTCTTTCATTGAAATCACAAAAGTTTAGCTCAAAACTCTTCGTTTACTCGTTGGAATGTCACAAAAATTTATTTTTTCGTAAATTATTTGAGAATAAATGTCAAAATTTATTATGCGAACAAAACTATTTTCACGAGATAAGGTGTTTGAAATTTGGCCCGCTGTCACTCAATATTGATTAATTATTCCGCATTCCTTGTTTATTCCAACAAATTTAGCCAGTTATAAATCAAGGATAACTTTTGCGAAACCCAGCTGCCAAAGTTACGACGAATATGGAAATATGTAATCCTTATTTTAGTGGAAGTGTTAATCAGTGAGGGTTTGGCTCAGTCTGGGTCTACCATTCGTTAATAACTAGCCAAGGCCTACAAAATGAGGTACCACACCCTCCTGGGGCGAAACCACAAAGATGATTTCCAAAAAGTGCTATGTTTGATCAAAAATTACATCTTTAGAGGGTTGAGCTAATTTTTTTTCTTTCACGAAACTAACTCTGCGAGACCTACAAAATGAGCTAACATTCATCTCTGTAGCTTGACCGCATAGTGGGTTTGCAAAAAGTGCTATTCTTGATACTTTTTGGACAAAAATGACATTTGTAGAGGGTTGCGCAATTCTTTTTCAAAATCCACACTTTCACTTCCAGACGAACATTTTGATATATCGCACACCCCTGTAGCTTGACCGCTGTGTGTCTAACCGAAGGTGGACAGTTTGCCGACGTCGCCGTTAATTTCGTCTTTGCTTGGCATATAACACCCAGCGGAGAAGAGGATTTTGTGCCTGAATTCGACATAGAAAACAATAAAACCAAGCAGCGTCTTACGTGTCGCAGCAATAGTTGCGTTCTTTATATTTCAACTGAATAAATTTTATATTGTTTCAATTCATTATATGCCGATATAACTTGCTGGATTGGAGGTAGACGGCATTCTACATGGACGGAGCAAAAATGTTATTATTAGTTGAAACAAATTTCCGACGTTTTAAGAATTTTATAACAAAAAAATGTCTGTTTCTGATGAGTCAGATTTTAAAATTGGCTCTCTTCCAACCTCATATGTACAATTTATCTTGATTGGTATAAACTGTTTCAAGTGTTTTTGAATATGCTATTGTATAGTCACTTAACTATATTACCGTAAACTCTCTAATTTTACCATTGGGGTATAATTAGTCAATCGAGCTCTAGGAGGAGGGAAAAATTAGAGGGGCGAGGTAAAATTAGAGGGAGTGAAATAAAACCAATCTAAATTTCATCGCTTAGAACCCTTAATCCTGAGCTTAGGAACCTTTTGCTCACACTTTGAATCGTTAATCCTGGGCTTGGTAACGTTAATCTCTAGCTTACAAACCTTAATTCCAAGCTTAGTAATGTTAATCCGTTGACAAAGACATATTTGGTTCTCACCAGGGATTAATTACCGAAGCATTTTTATTCAATGTTGCAAAACAAAGTAAATAACGGAAACAAATCTGTATTGGAAACGCAAAATTATGCATATTCACGATAAGAAACATGGTTTAGATCCGCTCGATGTCAAAGACATATGAGAACAAACGATAATTGGCGATAAAAATTAGGTTAATTCAAATTTTGTTGAAATCTCATTAAATGACGACCGCTTTGCTGCCTGAAGCCACACTTGCCGACTTCTTAGCACCAGATTCCTCGGATTTCTTCTGAATGTCAATGCGCGCCCTTTTTGTCGGGTCACCGTCTGATCCAGAATCTTGGTTCCATCGCTTCTAAAAATTTATGTTCAATAATCATGTACAGTATCCTACTGGAATAAAATCTAGTCATTTCTCAAAAAGTGACATTTTACAAGAAAGATTTTAGGAAGAAAAACTTCGATAACGACCAAAATTCAGAGGCAGTAAAGTCCAAGACTCTTCTGGATATGATTTTGGTATTGGATTATGGATTTGACTTGCCTTCAAATCTATTAACCCTTCATTGCCGAGTGTATCCAATCGGATACGATTTTGATTTGCTAAAGACTTTACAAAAAGAAAGAAACGAATGAGTGTTCATTATTCATACAAAGAGTGTGTCTGTAAATCCTCTATGGCTGAAATCCAAATTTTAAAGGAAAAAGTTCAAAAACCAAAGATCAAAGTTTAAATCTGATCCCGGATTCGGACTCAGGGGGTCGATTTACTATGGAGCAGGGCTGCAGCTGCTATACACCCCCCCTGTGTAAGCAGCTGCAGCCCTGCTATGGAGGTGTTCCACCATATTGACTCAAGGTTCCTTGTAAAGCCTCAAAATGCCTAATATACAGTATGCCAACGCATCCAAAAGAGGCATATTCAAAATTGGATTGTCTCAAACGACGACGATCAACCTAATATAATTTTTCTATCAGATAGTTGCACACTTACCAAAGCATTTGCCCAAGAAGGCATTTTTCGAATTGAATGCGGCGGGATCAGATCTTGCGAGCCTTTTTCGTCTTTTGGTTCTGCCTTCTTTTTGCCTATTCCCTCAGCATATTCATTGGCTCCGCCAATCAGTTGACGCAAATGCTCCCAACTTTTTAATTCCTTTGACATCTCTTCTTTTTCCTTGATCATGTCAGCAATGCGTTTGTCTGCTGCCTCCAGGCTGTCACTGAACTCTCGCTTCATTTTTGCATTTTCCGCGTTTGTCTCAACGTTTCGTCTGTTTGCTTCCGCGAGTTTTGTTTGACAGTCACTGAGGCTTCGCTTGACCTTTTCAATCTCACCTGTAATATTCATTGGTGTAAACAAAGATCGATTCCGTTAGTTAAGGCCCGGTGAGATTGCGAAATGCCGGCGCTTTCCGGGAATACTAACAAATTGGCCGTGTACTAGGTGATAGTTTCAGACAACTAATAGAATCCCGAACGAAAATACTGGAAACTACTTATCCTTAAACTAAACGACAATTAATCCCAAAAAAACATCCAAAAATCCGCTCATCCGAAAATCCGTTCAAACACGGCATTGGACGTGTTTATTTATAATAGAAAATATTTTTAAATGAGTCTTTTGCAAGGGTGGGCGAGTGGGGCGGGGCCTATTTTTACAAATTTGAATATTCAACAATTGAACTCACATTTTGCATAGGAGCCTTCAAAAAGTTTTTATAGGAGTTTTCAAAATTTCGGAATATTATTTCAAAAGATATGCAAAAATATGATACTCAAAAGACTGTTTTGAGTATTACTGTCTTCTTGCTTTTCAATGAAACACCAGCACTTTGTAAGAAAAAAAATTGATCTCGCAAGATACTTACTTGACAATTTCTTGACTTCCATATCTTTCTTTCGGATTTGTTCTTTCAGCGAGTCAGTTTCAATCTTCATTTGATTGGTAAGGTTTTGGCAACGTTTCTGCTCATCTTTAGTCTGTTTTTGAGATTCGTCAAGTCTCAGTTGAAGGCCAGTGAGTTCTTGCTTTTTCGTCGCATTTTCGCCTGTAATCTCCCAAGTTAGTTTCAATTGTTATAACGGAAATTTCATTAATTTATATTTCTGGATAGATCCTTATAGTAAGTTAGTGACGTCCATCCCTCCATTCCACGTTTTTGGAGGGCATTCTTAGGGGTGCTTATTTTTGAAATGTACCTATTTTTAGAGTAACTTTTAGCGGGGAATCCGAATTTGAGGTCAAAATTTAGCTAAATTTAGACAAAATTTAGATAAAGTTTAGACAAAGTTTAGACTAAAATTTTGCCCCTTTCACTTATTTTTTGTCTGTGAGGTTTTGTCACGGTGTTTTGAGGGCATTCTTAGGTTATATGTTATGTTTAGAAAAATTCCCTTGCGATTCTCTTTTAAAATTTACTTTCAAATCATTCGTTTGGCGGAATGTTTAGTCATCAATTTTTTGAATCACATTTAGGTTTTGCTTTTCCATTTTACTTCCCGCTGTCCAGCAATGTATTTTGCTTTACTTCAGAAAAAAAATATAGAAAAGGCATAGTGATACAGATTCCCCGCGCGCTAGCGCGCATTAGCGCGCTAGTAAAGAAATATATTTAACACTATAATTCGCCATTTTACCTTTGTCCGCCGGACGCAGTTAGCCCCTTTTTTGAGGCTCCCGGACCACAGGCTCGCGGCTACCCCCCCCCTAAATCGGCCACGGGAAGACGAATGGCGCAAAAATTTTTAGGGTGGTCCCGCCACGAAAATTGACTTTTCATGATTTTTTGGTACTTTTTAAGGCCAACTTTTTATGCTGTCGTTAGAATTTGCTGAATTTGGTGTCAATCGACAGCTAAGCTCAAGGGAAGACGATTGGTACTTACTTGACAGTTTCGCAACTTCCTTCTGCAAGCGCGCGATTTCACCGTTCTCCAACTTGTCGACTTTTTCTTTCATGACAGCTATCACCTGGCCCACATCCGTCTGGTCGAACTTAGCTTCCAAATCTCGGTTCTTGGCCTGTGAATTGCTCAGCTCCTGTTCCAATACGCGGTTTCTCTCCAAAGTTTCTTGGTTTTTGGCCTCCGAAGTGTGCAGCTCATTAGAAATTTGCTGCTTTTGAGCCTCAGAATTCTGAAGTTTCTTTTCCAGATCGCAAGTCGATTTCTCCAAATCCTTGACGTGCGTTTTAGCAGCATCCGCTTCAGCTTTTACTTGGTCGAATAGTTGGACGATCTTTTCACCATAGTTATGCTAAATTTTATTATTGAAATTATTTTAATGACAAATTTATTTTTGTACATATTTTGAAAACGACATGTTTTGATTCAATCAAAACAAAAATTTCCATCTAATGGTGAAATTTTTGATGGAAACGGACACCATTCATTTTATTACAAAAGTGGCTAATTGTATGAGAATAATTTCGATGCCATTTATGATGCAACTTACCCGTAACTAGGGGGTTCTAACCCCCTCCCACCGAAATTCGGAAGCTAAAAAACCATACGGTTCACCCCGGACACGGACATTTGTACCGCGGAGCTATAACTTATGATCCATGCTGTCATTTTTTATGCAGTTTTCGAAAAACGGTGTATTCTGAGCCGGAAGGAACATCTGGTAAAAAATTTTGAAATTATTTTGAAAAAATGACATTTTTTACTTAAAAAATGATTTTTTGGCATTTTTTTGAGAAAAATCATTTTTTAGGTAAAAAATGATATTTTTTCAAAATAATTTCATAATTTATTTATCTGATGTTCCTTCCGGCTCAGAATACACCGTTTTTCGAAAACTGCATAAAAAATGACAGCATGGATCATAAGTTATAGTTCCGCGGTACAAATGTCACGTACCCGGTTCACCCTATGGTTTTAAAAATTTCCGAGAAAATTTTGAAAAACGCCCCCTAAGAATGTGTTTTTTTCACTTCTCAGCCCCCTGAAATCTCAACCCCCAAAAATTTTTTTCTGGGTACGGGCCTGGGTGCAAAGAACTAAAGGAAAGGAAATATTTTTCAGAAAAGCTAGCTATCATGATATAGCCAATGGAAAATTGATTCCAGATATGTTCAGCGAGCCGAAAACCTATAAAACGAAAAATATGCAAATAGAATTTTTGATACGTTTCCATTTTTGATACGTTTTTGATACTATTTTCTTATTCTTTTACTTTTTATTTCTTCCTCAATGTCTCACTTTTTGCATTAACATATTAAAATTTACCTGCTTATTTTCATCATTGCTCTCGCCATCGGCGTCGGTATTGCCATCGGCGTTGTCTTCACAGTTCTGTTCGATGTCAAAATAAAGACGTTTGCGCACGGCCACTCTTGGTTTAAAATTCTGCCAACAGTTTGGACAGTTTTTCTTCTCCTATAAATTCAGCATTAAAAATCTCAAAATTTTTTAGTCATCGACTTCACAAATCCAATTTCGCGCATGTTTGCTTAGCGTTTCTACCGGTAAAATTGGAAACAGAAAACTTCGGCTTTCACGAATCTGATTTGAAAACCAATTTCCATTACAAAGTTCTTCCAGAATTTTCAGGAAAAATTTTTCACTTTAAACAGAAAGGGTACTGGAAAATGTTTAAATTTTCAAATCAATAGTAAAAATTCCAATTTTCAACAATCCTTAACGCTCTAAATCCAGAAACCTACCTTGGCCCACCTCTTAAGACAATCGATGTGCTTCACATGTCCGCAGGGCAAACTGCACACGCCTCTCTCGTTATCCAACGCTTCTTTGCAAATTGCGCAGATCAATTTATCCATGGAAAATCGGTGATCTAAACTGGAAACGTTATTGATAACGGTCCGTTTTTGCATTTAGAAACATTTCGGAACAAAAACAAAAGTGCAGTCAGCAGAGCAGTAGGGTAAAAGTACAAGTTACAAAATTATGCGTCAGTTTTTCAATGTATCAAAATAATTTTCGACATTTGGACGCAAAAAGTTTACAGAAACATTTTTCAAATAATTAAAACTTTTTTCATAGAATGAAAATTACCGACAAATTCGATAAAAGAATAAAAAGTTATTAATGCACTACTGCTACATCGGAACCGCTTTATTTGACACACATTCCTTATAGGCGAAATAGAAGAGAGTCGGCAGACACAAAAAGTTTGAAAAGACTATAGAAAATGCGGTAAATCGGTGTATTGAAAACGAAATCGCCCGCCTTGTGAATTAATTAAGAGCGGTAAAGTTCAAAGAACAAAAACTGTTATGCTTACGTTCCTGTATACAATTTGTCAAAAATACTGAAACCCAGTGCGGGGTACCTTTAGTCTATTTTGCTTTCATTTTTCAAGTTTGCGAAATAGGCATAAATTTTGTGCACGAACATTCTTGCACAATCCAAAAATGTTTTGTTCCTTAATTTGATATTCCATGCAAAAAAGTACTGTTTATTAAGGAATGGCCAAAATTTGCCATGAGATGATACTAAGATGCTGGAGGCATGAAGCATATTGGAAAATGGCTGCCAATTGAGGAACACTACAAGGTATAATTGAGAAAGAGAGCAACTAGAGTAAAATCCTTCAAAGTATCCACAAAAATTCTTAATCTTTTAACTGAATGAAAATGGACGCCTAAACCGGCTGTCAAAAATAATAAATGCAAAACAGTTTTCTTGTCGGTCTCCTTTACTGAAACATTTTGTTTTCCATATTCATTATATTGGATGAAATAGAAGAGAGTCGACAGACACAAAAAGTTTGAAAAGACTATAGAAGCTGCAGTAAGTCAGTTTTCGAAGACGAAATCGTCCGTGCTGTGAATTAATTAAGAGCGGTAAAGTTCTGGATTTGTTATGTGCCAAACTATGCAAATTAGCAAAGAAGCGCTGCTCTTTCTGTTTACAACCTAAGAAATGCACTATAACCAGAGCGAGGAGACCTTTGGTCTCTTTGGAGAAATACGTTGATGGGGGGGGTGCAGATTGGGGTACTAGGTTGGGGGTACAAACTTGGGGGTAGCCCGGGTTTGGGGTGTCCCCGAACCCCCCCCAACTTAGTATTCTCCCGGTCTCTTTCACCGTATCATCTACGAAGTTAATAACAACAACACTGACTTGGTGCATTTATTTTGTGTGCGTCAAAAATGTTCCTTACCTGGGCATGCCTTCCAGTCAAAATCTCTAACGAAAAATGATAGAGAAAAAGAGTAATGGCTGCTGGACAGTCGATCAGCATCAGCGTTCAACTATTGGGTATACCGAACAAACAACTTCAGCGAAGGAATCGCTGTGGGACCACTTTGTGTCCTGGAAAATCCAAAATTTAAAGAAAAAGTTCAAAAAATGGCCACTTTGTAAAAAACGACGCGCACTTTACATACTATTTTCCGTCTAATTAGGTAAGAAAAGTGGTCTCAGAAAATTGATATGCATTCAAAAAATGGCGAATATGGCACTTTATTAAAAAGCGTTTAAACACAAAATGGTCCCACAGCGAACACTTCCAGTCAGCCGATTTTAATTTTAATAACGATTTGAATTTCATTTTGTTCAAAATTATTTCGTTATCACAATTTTAGTCTTACTATGCATAAAATAATTCAAAGTAAGCTAAAGAACTAAATATCTCGGATGAGTCGCGTGCCAACACTGAGACTCCGACAGGCGCACGTAAACAAGTACTCTCACCTACGCACAAGCACAAGACAGCCATGACGCCGCGAAAGGAAAAGAAAACAGAAACGACGAAATAGTGTGTGAACGGCGGCCGCACTGGCGGCAGTTTAAACCGAATTTCGTCGTCGCTGTTTACTGTGAAGTACAATTCCGTTTGCAATATATAAGTGAAATACAACCAAAATCGAATGCAATACATACGGTCATGCATTAGTAAAATAAAACTACATCTGAAGATGATAATATAAGGCGCAAATTATGTGAAGATAAAATTAAAGCCTAAATATAAAAGCGATGGGCAAAAAAGAATGAACATGAATACGAATCTGATGTCTTTCACTGAAAGTATCATTATGAAATCTATTCCTTGCGACCTATCTATTCCTTGACCGATCTATTCCTTGCACCTTCTAATAAAACTTTTAAAAAACATTATGAAAGAACGCGAATTGAGAAAAACAGATGATTCACCAAGTCATACGTACATTTGTGAAACCATTTGAACAATTCAATAAATTCAATTGTAAAATTTAAAGCGTGATAAGGCGCGACTTCGATACCGGGCGCGCCTTAGAGAGGTTTGACTGTAGTTTAATTTCTAGGGTTGGATCCCCCCCCGCAGGGGGCGGGGAAGGGGGAAAACGGGGAACGGCATCGGCGGGGAAGGGGGATCCCCGTTCCCCGGGGGGTGCGGGGGAGGGATCCCCGGGGAAATACGGGGAAATGGCCTTTTTTTTTTAAATTTTTTTACATTTTTTGGCCATTTTTTTTAAAATTTTTTCCATTATTTTACCATTTTTTTTTGGGGTTTTTGTTCATTCTTTTGCACTTTTTGGGGTTTTTTTTCATATTTTTGTTTATTTTTTTCGCAATTTTGATACATTTTTACTGTTTTAGTTCATTCTTTTGCACTTTTTTTTGGGTTTTTTTTCATGTTTTTTGATCATTTTTTAGAATTTTTTTTTTGTTTTTTTTTTATTTTTTTTTTAAATTTTGACCATTTTCCACATTTTTCGTCATTTTTTCGAAAAATTATGTAGAAAAATTACGGCAAAAAAAGTGCCGCAGGCAAAATTTTTTTTTAAAAAAAATTTGGGTTTCTCTTTAAAAGTTGACTGTAATAAATCATTGAAATAAATTATAACATTGAAAATTTTTTGGTATATATTGATAATTCCCCCAAAATTTTTGGCCCGAAATTTTGGAAAAACAATGAGACGTAATACAAAGTTAGTGCAAAAATAGCGCCGCAGGCAAAATTTTTCAAAATTAGACATGCTCAGAGGAAAATGGCTCGTTTTTCTAAATAATATGGAGTCGCCATTTTATTGTGTTTTCATAATAGATTCTATTATTCTACCTGAACTGTTCATTTTTTAAAAGACAACGAAACAAATGTAATTTTTTTTAAAAGCTTTTCGAAGAAATATTCGAGCTGGCCACAGAAAGGACTATAAAAGATAGTGGGGTCTGGGGGCGACAGCCCCCAGACGGTGAAGAAAATTTGAGAATTGGGGTCAACTTTCTTTGAAAAATTTGAATATTCGTCGAAATTTTCCCAAATTTTTCGCCGGCCGCATCCTATCGGATGTATTCTTAGAGGTGCTTGTCTGCCTTTCGGCTGCATTCTTAGGGGTGCTTGTCATTTCCCCGTTTTTCCCCGTTTTCCCGCTTTCAAAACGGGGATCCCCGTTTTCCCCGTGGCAAACGGGGAAGGGGGGAAACGGGGAAGGGGGTCCCCGGGGAACGGGGATTCCCGCGGGGGGATCCAACCCTAATGTTTAGTAAAATTGCTGCTACTGGTCCCAAGTTTCGAGGTAAAGGTGGCCTACCTTTAGTCAGAGCTTTTTACAGTTTAATGAGTACAAAGACGATCGTTTATAGCGCTTTATTCACGAGTTGCAACGAAAGCTAAGAACGAATATAACAACCACAAAACTCCATCCTAGTTTCCCAGGGCGGAGCAAACGACAGATATTACAACGACATTCTTGGATTATGGGAAAGAGGAATAAATGAGCACAGAACATCGCGACAAACTTTATTAAATCATCACTCGAGATAATCAAAGAGCACATTAAAATTAAAGACTAAATATAGAAATAATTAACATGAAACTTATCTCAAATTGTGACCGAAGCCTAACTAAAAACTTAGCACTAAAACTTAGCTACTTTACAGTTTATGTGTTATTCCCTTTCCTTCTTTGACATGACTAGACAGTGTTGGGGAGGGAGAGCATTGAATAAATCACGAAATCTCCCTGTTCTAGCTGACAACTAACAGTCAATGGGGAAAGACTATGATTGAGATTAAGAGTCGATTGTTCTCATACAATTCAACGTTTGACAAGTGCCCCGGGTATGTAATGCGTATATGTCATCCAAACTAGTTTGATAAAGTTGGTAAATCTCTTAAAAAATCTGGACCATTTGCGGAAATTTGTAAATGTAATCACTTTAATGTTGGAGAGGAAGAATGGATTGCCTAGCCGCTTTGCGCCCTGTTGAGAAACATAGGAAAACCCAGGCATCATTTCTTGGCCAGAGATAGAAAACACACTCTTTCCCCCAAATAAGGAAATAACTAGTGAACCCCCCCCAAGCCTTGTCCTAGGGGGCTCATAAGGTACACAAATATTCTAAGACCATAGCGCGGCGCGGCTACACCCCCCGCCCTATGGTCTTACGTTCACGGCGGGCTGAGAAGTAAAAAACTAACACTGACAAAGGTGAAGAGGACAGAGAAGCTTGGCCCAGGTTAAAGGAAAACCCTCTAGTGTGTAAAGCATTTGAAGAAATCTGACGAAGAAAAGAAGTGGAAGGATCTGTGGAGAAACGGAGATATAATGGGGCTAATTTCAATTAGATTACGTCTTTCAGCGCCTAGAAACGTGATGCTTTCAAAATCAAACGTAAACTGGGCTGGCATGCAATAAGTTGAACCGTTATTTGACCAGCCATCTTTGTTCCGTTTGAAAAGACAGTTTAACCTTACTTGATCTTTAAGTGCTCTTCCTATCACGTAAGTTAAAACCTAAGGCTTTTCTGCCATTGGGCTTTTTTTTCACTATTTATTCACTATTAGCTTTTTTTTTCACTACTTTGTCCTATTCTTTTTTCTGTCACTATTAGGTTTTTCTTGTATGATAATATTTTTTTTTTTGTCAGACAGGATTTTTGTTGGACGTTTCCCAACTACATTTTTTTTCACTGGAAAACTTTGAGCTGGTTTTTAGTATTTAGGGGTTTGGGCAGGTTTTCAGTGGGATTAAAGATTTACTGGCTTAGGGGATAAAGGGGATTTGGGGTTTTATGGGATTAAGCGGTTTGAGCGGTTTTGCTGGATTTATTAAGTTTTTGAGCTGGTTTTCATATTAAATTTACGGTTTTAGTGAGAAAGTGGATTTATTTTTTTGCAGAAAAGCATTTGAGCGGTTTTCGCGGTTACGTTTTTTAGGGTTTTAACTATTAAGGATTTGATTTTTCACGGAATTTAAGCGGTTTTTTTCTTGTTCTGAGTGGGATTAAGCGGTTTTGAGTGTTTTTTGGTTTTACTGGTTAAATAATTTGGCTTTTGGTTGGGTTTGAGTATTTTCTGGGTTAAGGAAAAAGTGGTTTAGGAAAATGAGGTTCCAAATTTTGCCAATTTCACCTACTAGGGGGGTTTTTGATGCGGGAATTCGAATTTGAGTAGATTTTAGTTGGTTGACACGTACAAAAACCGAATTTTTTAAAAAACGGGCTTTTTTTGGTCAAAAACAGCCCAGAAATGGAATTTTTTACCGATATGAAAAACTTTGCAGATTCGGAACAGCGCATGAAATATAAAAAACATTTTTTGGAAACCCCCCTTTTCAAAAAACGATTTTTTTCGGAAAACCATTGGCCCCCCATGGTTAAAAACAAAAAATCAAAATTTTTGAGATTTTCATAAATTGTTTTTTAGGGGACGATGCGTATTCCGAATTGCAAGGCCCATTCCTAAAAACCATTTTTTCCATTTTTTTTGGCCAAAAATGGCCTTTTTTGAAAAAATTATTTTCCCTTTTTTGTGGCACCAATAAAATTACTAAATTCGGATTCCCCCTAAAAAAAACCCCAATTTGAAAGGAAATTCCTACAAATTCTATTTTATGTGGCAAATACCAAAATTCCTTTTTGGCCAAAATTCAAAAAACCAAATTTTAGATAAAAGGTTGAAAAAAAGCAAAAACTAAATACCGTATTTAAAATAAACATGAAAAATATATTTTTCCGTCAAAACCCAAAAAACATTTTTTAAGATTTGGGCAATTAAATTTTAATAATAAAAAAATAAAAATTTTTGAGTACGGGCTTTCAAATGAGCTTTACCATGAAAAAGGGACAGGACCTTGTTAAAATTGAATTTGGTCAAAAAAGGGAAAGGCTTTTTCATTTGGCGTCCAAAAAAGCCAAAAATGGATAATTTTTAAAATATAATTCTATTCGGTTCAAAAAAAATTACCCCAAAATTTTTTGGGAACTTCTTCATTTTGGAAAAACCCGAAAAATGACCATTTTGGGCTAATCCAAAAAGCCCAAAAATTAAAGTTGGTGCAAATTACAGAAAATCTGAATTCCCCGGGCCATAACCCTAAAGCAGTTTTCCACTTTTACCAATATTTCCCCAATTGGATATACTGAAAATGGGGGAGCACCGGCCAAAATTGGAAATTTAAAAAATCGAAACTCGAATTTTTCACAAACCGAATGCGTGTTTTTCAAAAATGGAGCCCAACATTCAATATGAAAAAACCTTTGGTCGGATTCAAAAAATACCAGTAGACGCGGTAAAGGATTTAAATATTTGAATTTTTTAAGGTCAATTTTCACTTCGGTTCACTGGTATCTCTCTCTCTCCGTTATTTAAACTCTTCGGCCGGCTCACTCTTGGTCTTGTCTCGGTCGCTTTTGAAACTCGGTCGGTCCTCGGTTCTCTCGTATTGTGAACACCTTTAATTTATTTAAACCGAAATCGTGCACGAACATGTCCACTAGATTTTTAAGTTTATTGATTTAGTTTTATCAAAATTATTTCCTTAATTACCCCGGGGGCTCTTTTTTCAGATGCTTAACAGCTGCAGCAACACGAAAACGAAGAAATAAAAAACAGCAAGCGAACATTTGGAAAACAACCTTTGGCGTTTAGCACAAAGGAGTTTTATCACTTTGGTGAACAGGTTTACCCTTTGAAAGAAAATTAATCAGTGACACTCTTTGAGACGAAAGACGATTTTCGTCTTTTAGATGGGGGATTATCTAGGGGGGGGGGCCCCTTGATAAAAACTATTTTAGAATTAATTGAATAGAATTAAATTATTGAGAATTAAATAATTACTCCCCTATCGTAATATGATTGATTGTTTGAAAAGTGGATATTCTATGTAACTTTGAATGCTTAATCAGAATATGTAAACAGAATTTCTCTGTATTGTCCAAAATATAGGGGTTTAGTAGTGAGCAGGGACTTAGAATTTTAGATTTCTGAATATTGGCCTGAAGACATAACTTTGACAGATCGTCCCGAACCCAGAAATTCCTTCTTATTCGGGGTCAGTGGTCCGAAAACCCCTAAAAACACGTTTTCCGGCTAAAATAAAAATATTTGAATTTCTGGAACCATATGGGCTTATCATGGTTGTTTGGGAACATCCGATCCCCGTTTCCGGGCCCCAGAAGAGACCCCCAAAAAAAGGGGAGCGGGCTACCTTCCTAACTTGGCCAGTACTGTAAAACCGCACAAAAAACGGTGGCCATCAACCGCTAAAAAAATAACAGTTCATTCCTTCCCTTGTAAGTTTAAAACATTTTATTCAACAAAAAATATGTGGACAGTGCACAAAATTCCAAACGAAGAGAAATAAGCGTAATCCACTCCGTTTTCCATCAAAAGTGGCTATTAGTGTCTTGGTTCCATTTTCATATATGAATAATCCGATAGGATTTAAATTTAATTTCTCCACTTTATCGAAAAAGACCTGAAACTGTAATAAAAATGAGCGAAAGTATTAGTCAGGTAGCACTTCACTTTTGCTCGAAAACGGAGTGTTTCTTTTTTCTCGGGATTTAGCTCCAAACACAAGTTGGCTATCATCGCGGCTTTTGAGATCCATGAACTTCTAAAATTATACACAAATACAAATGTAAATTTTCGGATGTACGGTAGTGCCACTAAATTAAGTAGAGTAAAGAACTAAATAAATTTATCCACATCAGGGCTCTAAGGGATCATAAAAACATAATAACATACTAATAATAATAATAAATTTGGTTTCTTAGCCCTGAAAACGATCGTAGTAAAAAATACAAAAACGGACTATCATAAATAATCGCTCTAGTTTTTCACGATTTTTTGGCTATTCGATTATTTTAAAACCGAGCTTGAATTGTGATCAATAATTTTCAGTAGACAATTAATTGATTGTTAAAATATATTAATTGTCGTAACAAAGTAATTTACCTGCACGAAATCAACGATAACGGCTTTTGAAATGTCACCAAACATGACGACAATTTCGGATGTACAATGAGACCCGGTGGCAAAGAAATCAAGCAATTGCTTATCGTGATCTGGACTGCTACGGTAGCCTGCTATGTGAAAGCTGGCACAGCGCACATGATCTTTTATACAACTGAAAGATTCCTGAACATCGCTTTCGAAATCAAAACCCAGATTGCGACATTGATCCAACCATATTCGTATTCCTCTGCTTTTATGAAAAATTTCTCATAATTAGTCTCCAATGCTTCTGCAGACAGTTTTGAGACACGGCCTCGAATTGATTCAACCAGTTGGCTGTCATCGCGGCTTTTGAGATCCATGAACTTCTAAATTATATCAATATACCGTATTTTATTTAATTGAGCACCCCTCTCAAATTGGCGCTCGAATTGGCGAAGTTACCGAATTGCCGTAATTACTCATCAATGCTTCTTCAGTTGGTGTTGAGACACGGCCTCGAATTGACTCAACCAGTTGGACATCATCGCTGCTTTTGAGATCCATGAACTTCTAAAAATACATTCAAGTATAAATGGAAATTTTCGGATGTACGGTAATGCCACTAAATTAAGTAGTAAGGAATAAATAAATTTATCCACATCAGGGCTCTAAGGAATCATACAAACATAATAATTTACTACTAATAATATTAAATTTGGTTTCTTAGCCCTGAAAACGTTCGTAGTAAAAAATACAGGAGTATCGCTGAGAAAACGAGTAAACGCCGAATACAAACACGGACTATCATAACTAATCGCTCTAGTTTTTCGTGTTTTTTGGCTATTCGATTATTTTAAAACAGAGCTTGAATTGTGATCAATAATTTTCAAAGGTCAATTTATTGATCATATAGGTATATTAATTGTAGTAACAAATTTATTTACCTGCACGAAATCAAGGATAACGCCTTTTGAAATGCTGTCAAATGCGACGAAAGTTTCGGATGTACAATGAGACCCAGTGGCAAAGAAATCAAGCAATTGTTTATCGTGATCTGGACTGCTACGATAGCCGATTATTTGAAAGCTGGCACTGCGCACATGATCTTTTATGCAACTGAAGGATTCCTGAACATTGCTTTCGAAATTAAAGTCCAGTTTTCCACATTGCAGGCGGCCACGATTGCTGCGTTCAATTGTTGAGGCCAACAATTTTAAGACATCAGCTTGGGGGATAAGTCCCAGATTGCGAATGCAAATGAACGGATCTGTGATGAGGCGAACGAAGTGTTGGAATAAAGGCCAAGTCTCGTGGTTGAGTTCTTTGACACGCGCATGGAATACTTGTGTGCTCTCCTGATTTGGATCTAAATCAGAAGTTACTTTAGGGTACAATATTGAAAATAGTTTAATACATAAAAGCAATTAAAATAATATTTCTTTTCTTCCATGTTAGTGGTACAGGCCCCTGGTTTGGATCTAAATCAGAAGTTAGCTTAGAAAACAATATCCCTTCTTTTAAGTATTTGGCTTATGTCAGTGGCTATGTCAGGTTCATATCTCATGATCCAATGGGTATTTTTTCATGATCTTTTTTAAATGACCCTCATGAAATTCTGATGTCGACAAAAATATGAAATGAATATTTTGAATATTTGAATTCGCGCCAAAATGCATTTTTCCATTTTCAAGGCTTTTTAAAGCAAGCATGACAACCGGACCGGACCGGGCACCGGACCGGACCGGACCGGGGGGTGGCCGGTCCGGCGGACCAAACCGGACCGCCAAAACCCCGGACAAGCACCCCTAAGAATACGCTCGGAGCAAAAAATTTTTTACATTCTTGAAATATTAAAAATTTTCAATGTAATTTTTTTGGGAAACAATTCAATTTTTAAAAAAATTTGGCTGCGGCGCTATTTTTCCTTCCATTTTGCTATTTGTCCAAAATATTCGCCTGCGGCGCTTTTTGGCTGTTTGTATGTTCTTTTCTCTTATAAACGCGGTCTCGGTTTCGGTCATTTTTAAGTCCAAATATTTTCCACGTCTAAGTTTTTTTTGGGGTTACTTCGATGCACTAATCACAAATCGGCAATTGGTGAAATGGACAAAATGCAAATTTTGGCCAAAATTTCACAAAATATTGACCAATTTTCTCGAAATTTTCCAAAATTTTTTACCAAAAATTACATTCTTGATGCGATACTGAAAAAATAATTGCAGTTTGTAATCAGCGCATGGGGTACATTAAAAACACCTTTACAAAAAAATTGTGAAAAAATCGCGGCGCTACCGAAGGTAACGCCGCGAAAAATTTTTGCCTTTTAAAAAAACCCGGGCCAAAAACCCGGCCAAAAACCGGGGCCGGACCGGACCGGGGGGTCGACCGGACCGGACCGGGCAAAAGGTCGGTCCGTTGTCATGCTTGTTTTAAAGGTGGAAAAATTCCAATTCTATTTTTAGAAAATTTTTAAGGCTATGGCGGACATCTTTGCTTTTACACTTTTGAAAATGACAATTTTTCATTAAATTTTTAAGGCTATGACGGACACCTTTGCTTTTTACACTTTTGAAAATGGACTTTTTTTAAATTTTTTTGTGCCCATGCATCTGAGACGCTGTTAATTGGTATACAGGGGTTTTCGAATATGCTGAATTTACATATATGTACAATGCTGATGCTATTGTAAGCTTCATTCATTGAGCATGTGAATGTAAGAATGCAAACGCCGAACTCGCAAGCTTTTGCTATTGTAAGCTTGATTGTAAGCATGCAAACGCCGAACTCGCAAGCTTTTGCGATGGTAAGCTTGATTTTGTAAGCATGATAATGTAAGCATGCAAACGCCGTACTCGCAAGCTTTTGCTATTGTAAGCAAAAATCAAGCTTTTGCGATGGTAAGCTTGATTTTGTAAGCATGATAATGTAAGCATGCAAACGCCGAACTCGCAAGCTTTTGCGATGGTAAGCTTGATTTTGTAAGCATGATAATGTAAGCATGCAAACGCCGTACTCGCAAGCTTTTGCTATTGTAAGCTTGATTGTAAGCATGCAAACGCCGAACTCGCAAGCTTTTGCTATGGTAAGCTTGATTTTGTAAGCATGATAATGTAAGCATGCAAACGCCGTACTCGCAAGCTTTTGCTATGGTAAGCTTGATTTTGTAAGCATGATAATGTAAGCATGCAAACGCCGAACTCGCAAGCTTTTGCTATGGTAAGCTTGATTGTAAGCATGCAAACGCCGAACTCGCAAGCTTTTGCTATGGTAAGCTTGATTTTGTAAGCATAATAATGTAAGCATGCAAACGCCGAACTCGCAAGCTTTTGCTATGGTAAGCTTGATTTTGTAAGCATAATAATGTAAGCATGCAAACGCCGAACTCGCAAGCTTTTGCTATGGTAAGCTTGATTTTGTAAGCATGATAATGTAAGCATGCAAACGCCGTACTCGCAAGCTTTTGCTATTGTAAGCTTGATTGTAAGCATGCAAACGCCGAACTCGCAAGCTTTTGCTATTGTAAGCTTGATTTTGTAAGCATGATAATTAGGGTGCGGATTCTTAGGTCCGAACCTAAAAAAACCTAAAAAGACCTATTTTGGCCTTTTTTGGGAAATTTTAGGTCCCATCTTATTTTGCCTAAAATCGGGATTTTAGCTCAAATTTCAAAATTTTTCGTTTTTCCCAAAAAAAAAATTTAAAATTTGAATTCCCCCCCCCAAAAAAATTTTTAATTTTTTCGAAATTTTTGCCATGTTTTACAAAACTTTGGCAAATTTTTGCAAAATTTTTGGGGAAAAATTTTTTTAAAAAATGGTAAAAAAGGTAAACGGTTGGGGTTTTAGTTGGTAATTCGATGTAAAAAAAAGGTCCTAAAGTGACTTTTTGGGCGAAATTTCATCCTAAAATGACCATTTTGGTGGGACCTAAAAGGGACCTAAAATGGCCTTTTTTGGGACCTTTTTAGGTACCTAAAATGCGATTTTTGGGACCTAAAAATCCGCACCCTAATGATAATGTAAGCATGCAAACGCCGAACTCGCAAGCTTTTGCTATTGTAAGCTTCATTCATTGAGCATGTGAATATAAGAATGCAAAGGCCGAACTACATGTAAGTATGAGAATGTAAGGATGATAATCTGAGCATGAAAAAGCTCTGATATTGTAAGCTTCCTTCTGTAAGCATACTACGCGAATGTAAGCATGATAATCCAGTCATAATAATGTAAGCATGTATGACATGGCATGACACGGAATGTAGCACGAGAATGTAAGTATGAGAATGTAAGTATGAGAATGTAAGTATGATAATGTATGCATGAAAAAGCTCTGCTACTGTAAGCTTCCTTCTGTAAGCATGTGAACGTATGCATGAGAATGTAAGTATGATAATGTAAGCATGAAAAAAGTGAGCTCGCAAGCTCTGCTACTGTAAGCTTCCTTCTGTAAGCATGTGAACGTATGCATGAGAATGTAAGTATGATAATGTAAGCATTAAAAAAGTGAGCTCGCAAGCTCTGCTACTGTAAGCTTCCTTCTGTAAGTATGTGAACGTATGCATGAGAATGTAAGTATGATAATGTAAGCATGAAAAAGCTCTGCTATTGAAAGCTTCCTTCTGTAAGCATACTAGGCGAATGTAAGCATGATAATCCAGTCATGATAATGTAAGCATGTATGACATGGCATGACACGGAATGTAAGACACGGGCGCGGCGTAGCCGCGCCCAAATGTTTCAAACAACACGGTGCGGCGAAGCCGCACCGTGTTGTTTGAAACTAACCATGTTCATGCACCTTTTTTTTTAACAGGGGATCCTTTTTTGTCCCTAAAAGTATGTTTAATGAAAAATGTGCATTACTTATGGCTAAGAAAAATGCATAAGAACATGTTTTTTAAATTATAATTTTTTAACTAGCTGCGGCGGCGGAGCCGCCCCGCAGCTATCGGGTGGCCAATAAGTTCTGATGCCACTTTTTATTTTGTTGTTTTCAAATATGTTCACATAGGCTGGAAATTTCTGGTTGTTTACTTTACGTTGCCCATCTCTTCTTCTTTAAAACTGTATAAATAGTTTGGGCGTATGATTCAGTATTTACTGAAAAAAGGCAGCAAAACGAGCAGCTATTATCGAACTCTACAAAAATGGGACTCGAGTGAACGAGATTGCGCGCCTCGTAAATATTCATCACCAAAATGTCACCGGGGCCATTTCCCGCTATAAAAAAAATGGGGACTCTCGAAGATCGTCCCCGTACCGGGAGACAACCTGTGCAACGTGTACAAACGGCAAAAGTGCTCATAAAAGCAAAAATTTCCCGAAATCCGAAGCGGTCTCAGAGAAAGCTTGCAAAACAGCATGGAATTGGCAGAGAGACTGTCAGAAACATGGTAAAAGAAGAGCTGGGAAGCTGCCCTTATAAAATGCAAAAGGCCATCGTTTTTTACCGATGAAGAAAAAAGAAAAAGGCTGGAACGATGCGAAGCATTGCTTCAGCGATTCGCAAAACGCCATCACCGAGAAGTGCTTTTTTCCGATGAAAGTTATTTTCAACTTGAAGAAGGATTCAACAGACAAAATACCAGGATTATTGCAGTGAGTCGAGAAGAAGCTAATGCCGCAGGCATACTTGTGGCGAAGTCTCAGTTTCCTAAAACTTTTATGGTAGGGGTGGCATATGCTGGAATGGGAAGACACCGCTGGTCATCTTCAATCCTGATGAAAAAGTCAGAACCGATAATTACAAAAGTAAAGTACTTTTGCCTCTCAAGGATAGATGGGCCCCTGCTCTCTTCAAAAATGGCAACTGGACTTTTCAACAAGATTCGGCACCTGCGCATAAATCAATTTCAAATCAAGAGTGGTGCAGGCAGAATTTTCCGGATTTCATACACGAGAACAATGGCCGCTAGTTTTTCCCGAGGCAATCCAATGGACTACTGCATATGGCCTATCTTGAAGAGCAAAGTCTCACTACATCCCACGGGGTTTTTGGACAGATGGAAACGTGTGCTGCGAAAAGCATGGGACGAAATTCCCCCAGACACCATCCGAAAAATCCCCTTTAAACCCAAATTCCAAAGCGTCTGAAAGCTTGCATTGACGCAAAAGGAGGATATGTCGAAAACAAATAAAGGGGGGGATTGTACAGCTGAAGTAGACCAATAATCCTGACATTACCAAATTTTAAAATTTTTTAAAAAAAGTAAAGGGGGAAAATTCATTTGAAAAAGTGGCATCAGAACTTATTGGCCACCCGATAGTTAGAAAATATTTTAATAGCAATTAAAATATTTTTTCGTCCCGAAAAGTTGAAAAATTCCTTTACCTTTGTAATCTGCATAAGCAGAAAGCTCATAAGGTCGGCGATCTCCAACAGCTTGACATATAGGCGAAGTTTGCTTCGAGTAATTATTGCTAACGACCCATTCGTTGTATTCTTCAGAAGAAATCTCTTTGTTGAATAGTTTGATGACAGCAGGATCAATACCACTGAAACGTCCCTGAAAACAATGAACGGTTTACTTGGATCAAATAGAAATTATCTTGTCCCTTGTCTGAAGAATATATCTCTATGGAATCAGAACATGGTACAACAAAATAGAGCCTAAAAACCAATTAAATAAACCGATAACTTTGAGAGATCAGTCCATTCTCTGTGGTTAACATTTATAAAAAATCTTATAGCGCACATTAAAAAACCCATTTTCTGGTATGCTTCCAATAACAAGCTAATAAAATACTCACCATGCGAATGTTGACGTAAAGAAGTGCCAACTTGTGTCTATGAGTTCCAATCACATTACGAAACCTCTTTGAGACGAGACTATTTTTTGCTAGCTGACAATAGTTGAGGTATTTGAACGCTTCCACCATTGTGCCATTATCCATATTAGCGATCATTGCGGTCC
>JAKKPZ010000308.1:0-58728 GCA_022814885.1 Ditylenchus destructor
AATTGGCGCAATTTGGCGATGTGCGCTGAGAATGGAAAAGAGAATTTTGTAATGTCCGCTTTGAGTGCGGAATTGAATAGGACGACATTCGGAGCGGATTAAAGTCGTTCTTGACGCAAACTTTTTTTGCCACAAAATTTTAGGGTTAGGATGCCAATGGAATAAAAAATAAATTTCACGCCAAGAAGTACATTTAAGAAGAAAAACACCAGCAATAAAAATGGAAATCAAAGTAATGTGGAGAAATTGTTTGAGATCAAAATAAGCAGATTATTCACAAAATTGTGCGATCTTATTGCTTTATCTCGAGAGTAAGTAATCTTTGATAGTCAAGAATCATTGCATTATCGCTGCTGGTAATCAGATTAAGAGCAATTATCTTTTCTGGAACGAGATTGCGTGGAACTGTCCGAGATCAAAATTTCGAAACTGTTTCAAATTTGTTTCCGCAACTAAAAACTAATAAAAAGTGTTTCCAAATTGAACGCAAATATGCCAAAAAAGCAGCACTTCATATACGGGACGAAACAACGTGCGCGACAGTGCCACACAACTACTTGCAACTACCGGGGCGCTGCTGCGAAAGTTATGCTCCAGGATCAGCTGAAGCTTCGCGCCAAACACAGTGCCTAAGCTCTGTACCATTGTGTGAGGGGACGACTAGCTTAGAACATCTGATATCCACTCACCCTAAAGCAAAAGTGGATGTTTGTATGTATGTATTTCCGGTGCAGCCTTTAGTTCCGGACGTGTGATACGTCAAATCATAGGTCTCGGTAAGCTAAGCTCAAAACTTCAGGAAGCTGAAATTTTCATGCGGCGATGACAGAGTTATCCTGGATTTTCTTCTAGAAATCCAGGATTTAAAACGGAAACGTTTTGATCGCCGCTCAGTTCCGGCCGTGTGATATACCAATCGCTTCCTCTTGGCCAGACAAGACGATTGGTACCGGTCTCTCTGGGAACATTTGCGTTTTCCGGAAGAAATTTATATGTTAGCTAATTTCTAGCTAAAAAGAGTGATAGTGATTCGGCGGACCAGTGTAGAAAAGAAGAGTGATCTTTTCTTTGTCTATTTCACACAATCACTGCCGCCTATTTCAACTCTCAGCTTTATCTCTTGTCTCTATAGCTTCGTCAACATCAGAGTGCTATTGTGTGCGTTGCTGGTTTGTCCTTCGCACAAAACTAAAACTTTCGCAAAACTAAAGTTTAGTTGAGTTGAATATCAAAGAAGAAATTCACAAGAATCTCGAATAAAGAGTTGATAAAGCTGATTAAAATATTAAACCTTATTAAAATTTGACGGTTATTTAAAGTAATATCAACCAAGAGTCTGAAACGGTAAGATGACAATTGCGCGCCGGACTTTTGGACAATTGCGTACCAGAAGAAAATAGTTCATAACTATGCTCAGGCATGAGCTTAAGCTTTGAGTAATAGCTTAAAACGCTCCTAAAAGACTGATAACTTGTGTGATTGGGTCTCTGCTATTTTGTTTATTTTTATTATATACTTTTTGGACCAAGATTTTTCACGTTCCATCGCAGATATGTCTTCACAGGTCTCGTATTTCACCAAATAAGCATAGAGGGTGTACAAAAAAAAACCATAGCACTTCAAACCCTCCTAAAATAACGATCCATAATCGACATGACGAGCGGTCTTTTGTATATTCACAAGGAGACTTGTAGCTGTCTAACAAAAAAAAGATCACCCCAAAATCATGTCGGAAACCCAAAAATCTGAGGGTCAAAAATCGCAAAAATGGCCATTTTTGGGGGGATATTTGGGGTAAAACTGAAAAATTGCGAACCCGCAGGCAAATCGTCTCAGACGACCATACCGCCAAAGAAAACGTTGTTCAGTGGGTCGAATACTACCCAAAAAACACAATTTGAGCGAGAAAAAAATTTTTCAATTTTTCGTGTTTCATGTGGTCCTCACATTGTTCAAAAAATCGATTTTCTAAAAAGTTCCGGAATTTTTTGGCAAATAGTATTTTTAGGGGTATTTCGATGCGCACGCACAATCACAAGTATCTTCACAGGTCTCGTATTTCACCAAATCAGCATAGACTGCTCAGATTCACAGAAATAACTTTACGATTGAGAAAGAATTTACAATATTTCACATTTCAAAATTTCATTGTTTGAAGGCAGAATTTCAATGTAGACAAAAAAAAGACAGACAAAGACGCACATCGCAAGGGAGAAGAGCCAGACATTTTCCTTTAGAAATATTTCGTTATTCCATGAAATATTTCACATTCAACTTTAGTAACATAGAGCCTGTAAGTAAAGCCGTCCCCAGAAGGTTCGGGGACCTTTAAAAACGGCTTGACCTTCAAAAAATTGGCACAAGACCCCACACACGTTTGGAAGGGGTCTTGCACCCGACTCCGCTTTGGGCCCTCCACGAACGCCTAACCATTAGGCCATCCTCGCCATCGCTGACGTATTATTGCCCTTGGCTTATAAGTCGCGATCCGCGTTCGCGACACAGCACAAACTTAGAGAGCAAACCTTTTTTGTTCAACTTTCCTTAGCTGACGATAATATACGAAATACTATGCAACATATCTCTGTGAAAATGGGAACGCCTATTTTTAAGCAAACATAGGTTTAAGAAGTTTTTTACAAAAGGCCTTACACATTGCTTAATGTTTACCATACAATAGATAGGGAGCGCGGCAGTTCGTCCCCGGACAGTTCGTCCCCCATGACAATTCGCCATGGAATAATTCGTCCCTGTGACACTTCACAGTACATAACTTAGATCACACATAAGCTTAGGTATGGCTAAAAAAACACAAGCACAAGCACACATAACTTAGATCACATTTAAGCTTAGGTGATGGCTTAAAATGTTCCGAGAACTTAGGCGAACAACTTAAGCTTACGCTTAAGTTCGAACAACTTAGACTTTAGACTCAAGCTCAAGCTTATTTTTAGGCTTATGCTCGGTTTAGGCGTAAGCTTCAGTTCGAACAATCAGGCTCGAGGTTTTAGAAGACACTAGGGATCATTTTAAGCTATTCTTGCCTTCTAGAAAGCAATCTAGCTACAAAGCCTTCTAGAAAAAGCCAAACATGCACTTTAACACTTCTACATGCAGAGCGAGCGACACACGAGCACAATTGCTTGTCTCGACCTAATAAGCAACTTTGCTCTTGGGAACCTGCGCGAGTTGCCCTTATATGGTGAGATCTAGAGCAGTAAGTCTAAACCAGCACACCTAAAAAGTCGCTAAAAAGACGATTGATTCTAAAATTTACTTTCCATTGAGGTTTATCCTGCCTATTGAAAATCTGTTAAAACGATAGGAAACTACCGTATTCCCTGTAATTACTACCCCGGGATAAATTTTTCAAACGAGCTCCAGGGGGTAATAATTAGAGGGGGGTAATAATATTTAAATGTTTCAAAATTTTGAGAAATTTTTATGAAAAACTAAAAATTTTCAATGTACTGGGGTTGAATATTTCAAATATCCCATTAAATTTTAACATTTATTAAACTATTTATTCGACAAACTATAAACAAAATTTACATTACAATACAATGATGACTTAATCAATTACCATATCATCCAGTCCGTTTTAAATGTTTTCTTCGAGGTCTTCTTCTTCCGGCATGATCAGTTCGATGTCGGACTCCTCGCGAGCTTTTCGCAGTATGTCGAATCCCATCGGGGCTGCGCCTGTTGGTCGGAAACATGCAATTTTTTCGTCTTCTGAGCCATCGTTTGCGGTTGTAATGCCGCAGTTCTTGAAGGATTTCGCAATCGCTTCGTCAGGAAGCACATTCCAAGCTTCAAAAATCCAGCGCAAATACACGTCCATGTCCTTGGGTTTCCTCCTGATGTGTGCGGGTGATCCTTAAGATTCATTTCATCCATCGCCAGAATTCGAGCGTATCTGGAAAATTTTTATAATATTCACAATTCTCTTCCTGAAAATGTTTTTTTGCCGACATACAGGATGAAGTCGACGATTTTGCGGACGTAATCTTCCGGCGGTTTCTGTGCAACTCGCGTTGTTTTGCGCAACGAAAAATTGTGCCGCCCCACAAAGGCTTGAAACCAGTCATGTGACAACTACAAGATTTACGATTTAGGCGTTTCAAAACAAATCCTAGATTCTATTATGTTGCCTTATCTTTTGAAAGAGAAACTTACATTGATCCCGAGGTCATAGCGCTGGGCCAAGACCTTTGCACGTGCGAGCATGACGCTTTGTGTGCAGCATCCCTTCAGCGCGCGCTCTTGGCGTATCCAGCTCGCCAATTCTCCGTCGAACCCGGAATTTACGAGATGACGTCCTTGCCCCGGCAAGTTCTTCTTTTCTCCACCATGGACCTTCAAGCTGAAAAATTTTGTAATTATTTTTATTTTCAATCTAAAACCCAAAATACCTTTCTCGGCGGTAGCGCGGTTCATTCTTCATCCAATTGCGGATATTTTTGGGTTCCACTTTAAAGAATTTGCTAGTAGCGCGGATGCTTGACTTTTTTGCGTGGTCGAGGATTTCAAGCGTTTTTGCAATGGTGAAGCTTTTCTGAGCTTTTGTCTTGACTCGCTCTTCAGGCACGTCTGTGTCGCTTGACTCGGCTGTTTCCATTGATTCGGCGGTTTCAGTTGTTTCTGTTGTGTTGTTTGATTCACAGCTCTCTGTGCTTGTACTTGGTCCAACAGGGAACAGATCGAGCTCATCGTCAAGAACACCGTCGAAGTATTTGGCCATACCGACAACTAAAATACAAGATTAGAAGGCTTTTCAGGTATAAAAATATGCGATAAAACTAAAATTCTACGACATTTCACATTTTACAATCAACAAATAAGGAATACCTAAAAGAATAACAATGGCAGAAATAAATATTTAAAAATACATACAAACAGATAGACAACAAAGCTTTTTATGGGGGGTAATAATTACAGGGGGTAGTAATTAGAGGAGGGAAATAATTTCAGGGGGTAGCAATTAGAGGGAATACGGTATATAGGATTTTTTCTTTCCAGTAATATCTACTCTAACTAAGTCGCATATCTGCGGCGCCGTCCGGCTGTAACCGAAATTTTTTTCTCTCAGATCGGGCTGAAATTTGGGATACACCCGTTTTAGGGTAAGTATAGTTTGTGAATTTTTTTCAGACCCCCTTGCACATACCAAATGGGGGTAAACGGCCCCCTTTACCCCAGGGGGCCAAAAAGCTAACTTTCTCTAACTCTTTCTGGGTGTGTGATAGCTCATTTTGCTCCTCATGGACTATCGAGAACAGATTTCCAGGAATTTTGACCGATCTTTCGATTTTTGGCACAAAAATGGCCGTTTTTATAAAAAAAAGTGGCTTTTTTTGCACAAATGGGCATATATTTCGCTGCGCCACTCCTTTCGGGGCGTGTGATATGCCAGTTTACTCCTCGGGAGATGGCGCTAAAAGATTTCTAGGAATTTGGACCGATCTTTCCATTTTTGGGCCAAAAATGGGCATTTTTGTCTAAAATAGATCATTTTTTGCGAATGAGCACAAAGCTAGGAAAATGCCCCGAACTTTGTCCCTATATAGCAAATCGACTCCGCTGAGTTCGAATCAGAGGTCAGATTTTACCGAGGAACATTCGAGATTATTCTGGAAGCTTCCATGATATAAGCCCGTATGCGCGGCGAAGGCCGCGGCGCTACACTCTCGTTAACAACAATAAGGCAAATGAAATAACACTCAGTCATGTACTCATTTATCAGGACAGGTCAGTTTGCTCTGTTTAAAACTGCTGGACTGTTAAGCGAAAAAATTGAGTAATATTTATTTGTAAAATAACTTTTTATCTTTAATTAAAATTTGGAGACATTAAAAAGGACAGTTTATTGAAAACAAGGCTTTGATATAAATTTATGCACACAATTTCCGGTTCATTAATTCTTGATAAGACTGATAATGCGATTAGTCATCGACGCTACTTGCACTAAGACAGGCCGCACCCACACAAATTTGGGGAAATAAGTAATGTGTTTCGGAACAAATTGTGCTTTATTTCTGAAAAAATGATTAAATTATTAATACTTTCGCTGTTTTTTGTTCCGATTTTGTGCCGGCCCAGTGCAGATGTTCCCAAGTTGCCGGGCATATTCCGCCGTCAATTTCGCGACAATCTTGCGCAAAAATCCGAAGCCTTTGATCAAAGCGACGCCGCTTTCGGCCTTCAATTTCCATATACTGCAGAATCGAATCGTGTCTCTGACACTCATGAGCTTCAGAACATACATAAAACCAATTTTGGAGTGTGGCCTTCGACTTTACACCATATAAACGGTCTGCGAATGGGCAAAAGCCGAAAACCTGCAAATTTGAGTGACGGATCTCGCGTGGAGTTGGATTTATATCACCCATCTACGAATCGTGGATGCCATTGGAACTTCGCCACATCCCGTCTTACAACCAACATATCCGTCGGTACTCCACGTAAGCTATTACTGTAGCTAATAACAGTAGGTATGTGTGCGATAATATATGGTATACAAATATGCTCAGACAACCCTAAAAATTCCCGAATTTGCAACTAAACAAAGTCCATGTTATTTGGAGGAATTTCAAGTTCAAACATAAATAATTAATAAAACTACTCTTAATACCATAACACTAGAAATTAAAGTTACCAGTGAATTTTTGCTCCTTTAGCTTTTTAGTGTTAGAAAATTTTTAATCTTTTTATTAAACAACTTTACACATTTTTTGGTGCACAATATCCAAGCTTATCTTAGACCACAAGGAAGCTACAAAAAATCCGTTTAGAATTACTGGCAAAATGATAGTTGATGTGTTTTATTCCAGCTAAAACTTTACTCGTCGACGTGGACTTTTTCCAAACTTCGGAACTCATATTGGTCGATAAAAATGCCACAATGCCATCAGAGGAGGCTTGTACTATAAACCTTTATTCCAGCAGGTGCTCACATTTTAATCAAACTTATGATTAAATTATGAATAAACTTTATTAATGAATAAACAAAAAATTTAAAAATATTATTTCTAAATTTTGAATACTCCTATAAAAACTTTTCATAGAAGGCTCCTCTGCAAAATGTGATTGTGTAAATAGATAGAACGCACCATCAGAAAAATGATTGGGCTTGATAAAAATGGAGATACATTTAAATTTGTAAAAATAGGCCCCGCCCACTCGTCGCCCCTGTTCAGAGCCAAACCATCTTCATTATCTTCATCATGAACTTTAATTTTAGTGACTCGTCGACATGTGTAGATCAAAATAAAAACACATCGAAATGGCGGCTAATGAAGGACACATTTAAGGTCAGATCTTTTCAAATGCGCGATAGACTCAGCTGTCACGTCACGTTTTAGATTGGGTCAGTTTCGGGAAATGTCTCGATTAAAGTCGAAGAAGATAGGGATTGGATTGCTCTTCTAGCCGGTACAATGGGCTTAAGCGCGTTCTACTCTAGTATTGATAATTCAAGTGGCCTCAACTTTGTTAATCAGCTTGGACAAATGGGTGTCAACAGTCCTGTAAGCTTCGCCGCACGAAACAATTCCTAGTAATCTTTTGTAATAAAAACGGAGACAAATAGGCCGTTAAAGTCCAAGTGGCGCAAAAATGAAGCCTGCCAAAGGAGAAAACTTGACCACTGGAAAATTTAAAAAAAGTTTAAAAACAACGTAAGACTTGTTTTAAAAAGGTAACTAAAAACGTTTTATTTCCCGAGTTCCCCCAAATTATAATTGCCGTGTTATCCTTTACACACATTTTAGAGAGGATTTAAATTTCATAGAAACTGGAAAATTTATTGCGTAACGCTAGTAGAGACCTCTAATTATCCAACAGTCACAATAGAATTTTCCTGGCTTCTATTTTAGCCTTTTGGCAAGCTACGCCATCAGTGGCGCAGCCAGGATTTTTTTTTGGGGGGTACGTTTCAGTGGAAATGGCCATTAGGGGGGGGGGGGGACCGGACCAAATTTTTGCCCAAATTTGCACTGATTTACACTCATTTTTTCAAATTTTCCCATTTTTGGGGGAGGGGGGTACGTACCCCCGGTACCCCTCCCCTGGCTGCACCACTGTACGCCATTTTAATACTAAAAATTGCAATCCCAAGCATGTCTGGATACAGACGTCTGGATACCTTTAAAGATGCTGGTTTTACCTAACTTGTCCTTGAACGAAAGAGGGACAGTATGTCTAAAAATATTTTACAGCAACCACCATTTAACAATTGGCGGACTGGACAGCGAGAATTGCTACGATGATTGGACATTTGCACCCAACATTGCCAACTACAGTACCCAATATCCACAATATGGGTTCAATGGCTCTAGCATTGATGCGACGGACCCAAAAGGAGCCGTGATCGCCTCGATAGATAGCAATGTCACCATATTTGTACAAAGGTGGTGGCATCGCCTTTATGCCACTGACAATATCCGAAAAATATTTGTGAATGCGAGTGGAGGAGTCTGGAATGAAACAGTTCAGGAATGGACGGTGCCATGTAATGGATCACTTTCCGGAAATGTTGTCTTGAATGTGAAAGGCAGCGGGCGAGTTGTGTTTACGCCTTCCGATTATATTGCTCCAAAGTTGTGGTGGGTGCGCGAGGTAAGGTGTTGTTAGAGAATAAAATGAATAAATAAAGATCATGAACGAGCGCCCTTATATACTATTTTTAATATTTGATTTGTGCCATCAAAAAATCCCCATTCTTTGTTTTTGCTATTTTTTGTCCAGGAGCTTATTTTATAAGCTACTCACAAAGCTTCATTGTCTTTTTCTCTATGTCTACTATATCTTCCTTTTATTTCGTTAGCTTATTTTGTCCTGTATCTGTTGGATTATTTTTTGCTGCCATATTCAAATTTTGGCAAAAGAGCCCTGTTGACCACTTCTAAGGCGTTCTTTTAAGCCATTTTTAGTATAAGTATTAGAGGACTACCATAAGAGAAATGGCCTAGCGTTCCCTAAAGGAATATAAAACTAAACGTTTTTTGGATTTAGGGTGATGACTATGACAACAACTCTGGTTACTACATGTCGGCCTGTATCGTTGACGTCAAAAAGGCTTATTCATATTGGATTGACGAGGATTTACACGTCCATGAATACATATTAGCAGGCTATCCCTTTTACAGGAATCACTGTTTGGCACATAATTACAAGACGGGAGAGTTCGGAATCGCCACTTCTTTTAATAACGATGGAATAAAATATTATTAGAGTGTTATTTGAGTGAGTACGTGCAGGCAGTAACCTTCTAGTTGTTATTAATATTATAACATGAATCGCCATGTCTGATTTCACGAGGGAGCTTACCAGCATGTAGATATAGCAAGCAGCTCTCAAGCTATATGTATTTGTATCAAATGAGTATCATATGTAGAGTATGTTATAACCATACTGTACAATGATGAAAAAGATTGAAACGAAAACCAATGTCAAAAAACGTCATTGGGTTAGTTACAGAGCCTCCAAATACCATTACCACAGAATTCTATTACGAATAAAATTATTTGGCTATATGGGAGACATTCGAAGCAATTATTTAAATGTTAAAAACCCAAGAACCATGCCATTTTAAGTTGTTCCAAAGCTTCTGGTTTTGCGCTTTTACTTAATTATAAGTGCGCAGGTAGAGTTACGCATTACTAAATAAAATTAGTGCCAGCTTGCGTTTGAGAAGTCAAGTAAACATTAGTGAGAATAAGTAAATTAAGTGGTAAGGAGACAGCCGAGTTAGCCAGTTAGTTTGGTTACCTCATGATTTGCAACAGTTAGTCCTTACACTTACTCGAGTATAAATACCGTATTCCCTGTAATTGCTACCCCCCCTGAAATTATTACCCCCCCTCTAATTATTACCCCCCCCCTGGAGCTCGAACGATTTATTATTACCCCCCCTCTAATTATTACCCCCCCCTGTAATTATTACCCCCCCCCCCCAAAATGTCCCAAAAATAAGCCAAATTTTCTATTTTTGTTGTGTTTTTAGCTATGATTTCGTATTTCAAACTTAAATAGACAAAATATAGACAGTTTAGTCTATTTTTTACTGCTTTTAGCTTAAATTTAGATTATTGCCATATTTTTTTGCAAAATTTTCCTAAATGTGGCCGAAAATTGGCCAAATTTTGAGAAAACATGAGAAAGACGATGGAAACAACCGTTATTTCTGTTCTCGTTTTTATTATTTATTTAGACATTTCAGTACTGTTTTGTACTATTTTTTAGATAAATGTATATTTTTGCCACATTTTTTGCCAAATTGTGGTTAAAAGTTGCAGAATATTGCAAAAAAATAGCAAAATTTTAGGAAGTTTTGCTTTTTAGTTTTAACTTCAACTAAAGGTAAAATTTTCGCGAAAATTCCTTTACAAAATTTTTATGTAAAGGTTAATTTTAGGGATTTAAATCTGATATTATTATTCAAAATTTTACAAAATTTTGGCAAATTTAAGCAAAATATTTTAAAATCTCCTGAAAATTGCCAAAAATATAATAAAAAAATAATTTAGTTTTTAAAAATAGTGTTTACTTAAAGTTTAAAATTTTTAAACTTTTTAGAATTCCGTTTTTGTATTATTTTTACTAGACCTTTATTTTGTTCCGTTATAAGAATAATAGAAAAATAATTCGTATTTTCGAATAAAAACGAAAAATTATCTATTTTTGATAGAACTTTCCATTTTCGATTTATTCATCCATGCCTTTAGCCTTCACTCAAATTATAAAAAATTGTGAAAACTGAAAGGAAAAAATCGGTTTAAATTTTGAAAATTATTTGAGAAATATAGCGAAAAAAGTAAAATTCATAGTCAACAATGATTCAGAGCAATAAATGCGCTTAAAAATTTAGAGATTTATTTTAAAATCATTCAGAAAATGGTAAACTTTCATAAAAATCTCACGAAAATTAGTAAAATATTGATAATAAATTAGAAAAATTCAAATCTTGCCCAAATAATTTCGGCCGCGAATTCAAATGGTTTAAATTTTGAAAATTATTCGAGAAACTTTGACAAAAGTGCGAAAAAGTTTCAGAAATTTAGCTAAAAAGGTAAATTTTGACGATAAATTTTTGAAATATTCAACCCCAGAACACTGAAAATTTTTAGTTTTTCGTAAAAAATTCTCAAAATTTTCGCCGCGCCTCCGGCGCGGCGACATTGAAATATTATTACCCCTCCTGTAATTATTACCCCCCTAATTATTACCCCCCTGGAGCTCGTTTGAAAAATTATTACCCCGGGGTAGTAATTACAGGGAATACGGTAGTCAAAAATTGAATGGAGAAGTAAAGAAATTCCATAAGCAGTAAAACCAATTTGCATAAAATCATGTGTCTCTCAATAGTAAAAGTTTTGCAATTTCGGTTGTTAGAAATCGGTGCAGCGACTGAGAAATACACTGCTGAAAATTGCGGAAAAACAACGGAAACTTTGCTTTTAGTCGCGGTTCCTATAATGCGGTTTTGCTAGGAAACAAAAATTGGGAACTTTTTGATCCTGTAGTGCAGAAGGCCAAAGTTACCTTGATTTAGTTTTGTAAATACATTCTCCACTTTTGGGGAGAAACGGCTCTTTGTCATTTGCCATAGGCAACGTGTTCGTTTCAGCCACTTCCATCTGCTGCTCACTATTTGTTGCCGAACCTGGACTCTGTTCTTGATTACTCGCTTTCGGACAGTCATTCTCCAGGTTAAATGCTTCAGCATTTTCGACGAGCTGATTCATCTTCTCGGGCATTTCGACTGGAGCATTTGCGTCGACGTTCGTATCCGATTTTGCATCACTTTCCTTCTCCATTGTTGCATTTTCGTATTTCAAACTTAAAT
Source organism: Ditylenchus destructor (assembly GCA_022814885.1). Classification (NCBI taxonomy): domain Eukaryota; kingdom Metazoa; phylum Nematoda; class Chromadorea; order Rhabditida; family Anguinidae; genus Ditylenchus; species Ditylenchus destructor. Next base: position 11,849 of record JAKKPZ010000308.1, read on the forward strand.
AGACAAAATATAGACAGTTTAGTCTATTTTTTACTGCTTTTAGCTTAAATTTAGATTATTGCCATATTTTTTTGCAAAATTTTCCTAAATGTGGCCGAAAATTGGCCAAATTTTGAGAAAACATGAGAAAGACGATGGAAACAACCGTTATTTCTGTTCTCGTTTTTATTATTTATTTAGACATTTCAGTACTATTTTGTACTATTTTTTAGATAAATGTATATTTTTGCCACATGTTTTGCCAAATTGTGGTTAAAAGTTGCAGAATATTGCAAAAAAGTAGCAAAATTTTAGGAAGTTTTGCTTTTTAGTTTTGACTTCAACTAAAGGTAAAACTTTTGTGAAAATTCCTTTACAACATTTTTATGTAAAGGTTAATTTTAGGGATTTAAATCTTATTTAAATTTTAGGGATTTAAATCACTTTTATATCATTTTCAAATTTATATTGAAATTTATTTATTATAAACTAGAATCATTTATCGTGCATTTTCAAGATTTTTTGAGAAAAATATTATCCATGCCTTTAGCCTTCACTCAAATTATAAAAAATTGTGAAAACTGAAAGGAAAAAATCGGTTTAAATTTGGAAAATTATTTGAGAAATATAGCTAAAAAAGTAAAATTCATAGTCAACAATGATTCAGAGCAATAAATGCGCTTAAAAATTTAGAGATTAATTTTAAAATCATTCAGAAAATGGAAATCTTTCATAAAATCTCACGAAAATTCGTAAAATATTGATCATAAATTAGAAAAATTCAAATCTTGCCCAAATAATTTCGGCCGCGAATTCAAAATGGTTTAAATTTTGAAAATTATTCGAGAAACTTTGACAAAAATGCGAAAAAGTTTCAGAAATTTAGCTAAAAAGGTAAATTTTGACGATAAATTTTTGAAATATTCAACCCCAGAACACTGAAAATTTTCAGTTTTTCGTAAAAAATGCTCAAAATTTTCGACGCGCCTCCGGCGCGGCGACATTGAAATATTATTACCCCTCCTGTAATTATTACCCCCCCTCTAATTATTACCCCCCCTGGAGCTCGTTTGAAAAATTATTACCCCGGGGTAGTAATTACAGGGAATACGGTAATTGCCAACAAAAAAGCAACATTAAGTTTCAATGGCAGTCGTTGCGCCACCACATTTGACTTATGTAAATTTTGGCGAAAACATTGTCGCCGTGGTGGCGGAGCCGGTGACCATAGTGCTGATGTCCAACCTCATCTATTGCTCAACATTCAAAAAGTGGAAAATACAGGGCAGAACTCTGTCCAGATCAATGCTTGTCTTCATGTGCACGCACTTGTTTTTTGCCATTACGTGCATACCCTATTCCTGGTTTATTATATTTAACTGGAATCCAAGTAAGTTTGCTCTCGCTCTATGAATGAACTAACGATGCCTGGTGCCAGGGCCGTAGGCAAGGGGCGCACGGTTTCTCAAAATTCCAGATTATCACTACTTTCGTTCGAAAATAATTTCAAAAATTTTGGTAAAAAAGTAGAACAACAAATATTCTTACTTATAATTATTGGCTCGTCTATAATTCCAGACCTATAGGTGAGAAATTAGAGTTCCCTATCGGGCTGTGAAACTGGGTTCGTCTTTATGACAAAATGAAACAATTGAAGCATTATAGCGTTGTTTTGGGTACCGCCCTCCAATTACCGGATGCCAATATGGCCAACTGTTTATGGCAGCCAGGAGGGAGTAAAAGGGTTACAACCCCGCCACACCCCTCTAATTTGTAAGAAAAATAAGAAAAGCACCGCTAAAAATGGGGTCAAAATGCCGCTCAACCCCCTCCGAAATTCCCCTGATCCCCACTCAAAATTTTTTTTCTGGCTACGGGTCTGATTAGAAGGATGCGTAAATGTATGCCGGTTCAGATTTCGATCCAAACACAGTCACTGCTTCCTACTACAACACTCTCTACTACCTAGGCCTAATGGGGAACAACTATATGGCCGTATCACCGGTACCAGTGTTTTTCCTTCAACTTGACCGCTGTTTCGCATTGAAGATGTGGGGCAGAGCACGTTCGATTGTGTTCTGGCTTAGCCTAGTCGCTGTGATTTCTATAGCCATTGCAGGAATATACATTTCACTCCTGGAACTACCGCTGGACATTGAAAAGGGTGCGCTATTGTTGGGCTTTTGTTTTGATTTGAGCATGGGAATTTAGTTAAACAATGCACCACTTCTGGATGCGTCTTCATAAAATATCAGGGCAAGCCCCAGCTCTACACTAAGCTGGTTTTTGGTACACTCAATTTCATAAATAGCGGCTATCTGTTTTACTTGCTGCGCAAACATCAATCGTTGAGCGTTGTAATGTTTTTGAATCAGCGTTTGTTCCATTAATTTTAAGAATGGTTTCAGAAAAATCGAGTGGTCAAAGCTACGGCCATAATGGAGTTCTTCTTCAGTATTATACCATCATACTTTGGCATCATTTATGTAACGGTAAACACCAAAAAAACTTAAAAAATTACAAACAATTCTATTAAAATTCTTATCAAATTAAAAAGAAGCATATTTTCTGTCCTGCCATCTAGGAGGGGCCTATCTAAAATCTGATATTGATGACCTTATCTTAAAATACGATCTTAAGATAGGGTGATCAATATCAGATTTGAGATAGCCCCCTCGAAGGGGCTAAACAGAAATGGCGGCAATTCAAACGCCCTCTTTGGCACTCGAATAAAAATGGGGAGATGAAAGGACAGGTAATACCTTTTAGATAAGCAGTGCCATGATTTATATACTTAATTCACATTACTTAAAAGAGGTGCTAATGAAACTTTTTCTTAGATTACCGGTATATCAACTGCCAACGTCATCGGTCAGTATGTGCTTATGTCGTGCATAGTGGATGCTGCCGGATGCAGCATCATCTATTCAGTGTTATTTCGAGGCAAAAAAGCAGCAATTCAAGTATCCTGGAACAGTAAATAAGTTTTCACGGTCAACATACCGGTTCTGGAGAAAAATTGACCACAATGGGCTAAAGGTTTTATATCCTAAATTTTAGTTTTATGCTCAGTTATTATTTAGTAAAAATCCCACAATTTTCTGAAAATTTCGTTTCAAACACTCATTTTTAGGGGTGCCTTTATACTTTTGGAACGCAGTGTATATACCTAACAAAGAAAGTCGACATCTTTATTTCTCAGTTTTCAAATTGGCTTGTTTACATCATCTAGAGTAGGTGGATTAGAGTAGGAAATTTTTTAAGCTTTGATGTTATGGGTGCTCAAAATTGGAGAGGCATTTTGCTAGGCGTGACCAATTTTAGCCCAACTTTCGTCTTAATTATGACATTTCGGAAACACATTTTCAAGTTTAATTTAAGTCATGGTTGACAAAAGATACAACGTAAAGGGATTCTTTTGCATCTCTTTTGTATCTCCAAAATGGAGGTAAACACGCTTGGGACCAGTAGACATTTATTTTTTCGAAATTGCCGTTCTTGGGCAAAAAATTGCACTTTCCAAAAACCTATTTTTCTACTAGCTAGGTGAGAAAGTGAAGTCAGAAAAATCATGGGAATCCATAAAGGGCAGAGCAGTAATAGTAAACAAATGTAACGGTAAGACGTCGCGTTCTATTTTAACTTAATTATAACTTGTATGTCACGTGTAGTGTGTGTGACTTGGAAATATCTCTCTTTGGTAGTAGTCGTAATTACGTCTTAACAGTAGGTGTAATTTGGCGGTGGCAACAGCCAGTTTCAGCAAATAAAAGTACATTAAGCGTGGGAAAATATTATCATATTCACATAGATACTCACATGTCACAGCAAAGAGTCCGCTTGCTGTTTGTTTTAAATATTGTTTACTTAAAAGTACAAGTTTAAAAAAGGTTTGGTTGAAGCTCCAAGTATTTCTCACGATATTGTTTCTTACTGCGTTATTTATATGCATTTAAAGAGCCTCACGAAGAACATTAATAAACTCTCGGATTGACTATGAGCGAGAGAAAACATTGCAGAATGTGGGAAAATGCTTCCTTGTGTTGGCTATAAGCCCGGCGTTATGTCATAATTTGTGGCACGGAAAATTTTACTTCTATCAACTTTATTGTATAGAAAAGGAGCTTTGCGATGAGCAACAGAACTCTGAATATTTGGTCGTTTGAAAACATTAAAGCGTTGTCGGCACTAGCATATGCCATCCCGACGTTTATTTTGTATGTGCTCGTAATAATTGTGCTGATCATTCGTTTTCGGACACCGTTCTATGTTTTATTCGTCATCAACGGAATTTCGGTATGGTTCCTGATAAAAAATATGAGTCAGTAATCATAGTAAAAGAAGCAGTTTTCTAAACAAAATCATTGAAAGGGAAATAATGGTGGGGAGAGGAGGTCCGTTATTGCCGTTGTCACACTTGAAATCGACCGCAAAATGGTGTTGATCGATAGTTTCGGCCACGGGAAGAACGATGCACACGGTCCCATGTGCTAGCTGGTTTTCCAAGCTTGCTTAACCCTTCATTGCCGAGTGTATCCGATCGGATACGCTTTTGATTTGCTAAAGACTTCACAAAAAGAAAGAAACGAATGAGTGTTCATTATTCATACAAAGAGTGTGTCTGTAAATTGATCACATAGAAAAGAGAAATAAACAATGGCAGGCATCATGTTTTTGATAAAGACAGTTCACCAAAAGGAAAGCTAATGGTAATGCAGACATTCTGCCTTTTGTCTATGGCTCCGGCAATGAAGGGTTAAGAACAACCTTCAGCTCACTAGCGCAACCAGGGGGGTACCGGGGGTACGTACCCCCCCCCCCCCAAAATGGGAAAATTTGAAAAAATGAGTGTAAATCAGTGCAAATTTGGGCAAAATTTGGTCCGGTACCCCCCCCCCAAAAAAAAATCCAAAAGTTGGGGGTACCCAAAAAAGGGTACCCCCCCCCAAAATGGCCATTTCCACTGAAACGTGCCCCGCCCCCAAAAAAAAAATCCTGGTTGCGCCACTGCTTCAGCTTGATCTGAAGCACCTCGATAACGACCCGAAACCTGTCTCGTTCGACTCCTCTTAGCCTCCTGGTGTCAAAAGATTCTCCCGCCTCATAGAGAATTGAAGTGGAACGGTGCATCCGTGGGCGATCGCGTAAGCGATCAAAATTGCGTTGTTCCTTAGCGGTAGCACTTAGTCGAATTCGGGTTTGGCCACCAGGCGTTGGCTCGTTCGCTCCGTCCGAAACCAACGACTTCTCGCTAGTATTTGAGTGCTGTCTCTTTGTCGTACGGCGCATGTCACGATCCAGACGGACATAACTTAATTTTGGATCTAATTGTCCTTATTTTGGATCAAATTCATTTCGGCCTTTTCCTGCCCATTTTCGGCCCGGATTTTTTACCCTTTATAGGTTTTGGACCCTGCTGAATCCGAATTTGACGAAATTTTTGAGGTAAGCATACCCCAGGGGTTACCACTAAAGCCCCCAAAAATATTTTTTTTAATTCCGGTTTTAATTAATTGAAATATTTAAGAAAATCACAAAATATTTAAAAAAAATTTTTTAATAATCAATTTTTCAATATTTTTATACCTTAATTCCGCTTTGTATTATTTATTAACCATTTATTGATATGTTATTTTATTCGTTCACAAAAAATTAATGGAAAAAGAATCAGAACATTGACATAAATTAATTCGAGTGGAAACAATTGCAAATAATTAACTTTTCAATGTTTTCTTCCGTGAGATTCGTTCTTCTGTCATCTAACAATCTTTTGTAAACGCTGAAACTTCTTTCGACATCGCACGACTGGATTTGCGCATATTTGTTTATATTGCTGTTCAATCTCTCCGGGAATCCATTCAAGCTCTTCTTTGACTTCCTGGAAAATAGCTAGGATTCGTTCAATCTCAAGCCTTGCTCTTCCAGGCGCTTTATTGACTTGGCAGAATCGAGTAGTTGCTTTTAATAAGTGCGAGACTCTGCTTTACCGTGCTGGAATTAAACGCGCACTGACATTTGAGAATACAATCCGCGTCGTCTGAGTCAAATGTTTCAATGACTTTTGACGCTGTCGAAATTAGAGCAATAGTAGTTTGAAGCTTCTATCCAAGTGCCCCATCTAGTGAGTACAGGCTTTGGAGGCAGCGGGATATCCGGACATATTTCGTGAAACTTAGCGACCCTTGAAGGTGCTTTGCGAAACACTTTCTTTGTGTTGTTAATTAGCGCGTCAACGTCCGGCATTCTTGTTCTGATGTCCTCACAAACGCGATGAAGGGCGTGGCACACGCAGGTCAAATGAATCATGTTCGGATAAAAGATACTTAGAGCCTAAAAATGTTTACGCATTTTCCATGTAAAATATTAAAATGACTTGCCCTTCCGGCTGCTTTCATATATGCCACGCCATCTGTAACCAAAAGGAGAAGCTTTTCTGGTTCTATAAACTCTCCTAAAATAAAAAACATCAGGACTGTTGACTTTGTATAGCGGAATATTTGCAGAAATTAAGGCATAAGACAAGTCTGCTGCGAATGGATCAGGAGCTTCTTCCGGTTGTAGAAATACCTGCCTGGGTGCAGTTGTACCCAAAAATCGCTGAGCATTTGATCCGTGCTTTGCTCCATCATTGTGCTGTTTTAGTTGACAGTATTGATTACAGTCGACCTATGATTTGTTGTATGTAAATATAGCAGAAGGGATAACATAATACCTTCTTTTGACAAGCTTGGCAATAAACAATTCCTCTGTCAATTGAATAAAATATATTTCCATGATCCAGCGTTGAAATCCATTGACGAAACTTAGCAGAAAGAGATGAGTATACTTTACGCATTAACCTTGAAAATTACACTTTATTTCTCGAAAAAAGACAAAAGTAAAGCAAAAACTAGAATTGTGAGCTATCTACAAACAACAAATAACACACAGCGGCAAATAAAAATGAAATAAAATAGAGTATTTAGGCATAAATAAGATAACACCATAAATCAGAACCCTCTTTTCCAAAATCGCTCGCATATTAAAATCGAAATTTAAAAAAATTTATTAAATCCAAAATTTGTGCGGCGGCCTTAGGCCGCCGCGCAAATTTTGCCTAAAAATCACAAAATTTGTCCAAAAATGCCAAAATATTTACTAAAATATAAGTAAAATTCCCAAAATATGCAAAATATTTTTTAAATCAAAAAAAATATTTTAAAAATATTTTAGTTAAAAAAAGTCCAAAATATTTTTTAAATATTTTTTAATTTTAAAAATATTTTTGGGGGCTTTAGTTACCACATTTGGCTTGCCCCGGTGAGGAGAATTTCGCAACTTTGAAATTTGAGGCATCATTGGATAACCCGTGACCTGGAGGCACGCGGTTGATGTTTTTATCATTCTAAAAAGCAAAAATTGCGCTAGGAAGCAAGAGAAAAAAACTTTTTTCCGAAGCACCACAGCACATATATATCAATTGAAGGCAGAACAATAAAAGTTGATAAAAACGATTGGAAATGGACAGGCATTCTAATGAGGCTATAAGATAACCCGTCGAAGCTAAGAGCCCAGAGAGTCCTGTAGTTACTCCCAATATTTTCTTGGCCCATTGGAATATGACTGGCTGACTTCGACTAAGACCCATTGGAATGCCGCAAAGCAGTAGAATAGTAAATCGACGGCGTGCATTCATCTTTCCCTTTGTAGCCCACGACGCCGATTTGGTGAAATCTACTGTTTGCGTTGCGTTCAGTCATGTCAGATTTCCGGTCAAAAACGGGCGGTTACTCTCCCTTTGCTTCTAATATTTTATTTCGCTCAGTATCTGGTATAAAAATTAACATTTCAGAAATCAAAAAGCGGTATGAAAATGTTTTTGGGTAAACATTTTGCATTATTGTAAAATTTATTTCAGGAAATAGCATGGTGGTGGACAAATATGTGGAAGTACCGCGCAGCAATAGCTCCCATATTCTTCCCCTTCTTCGTTAATTTACCATCTGAGAGTTGGAGTATAACTCTTCTGTTTTTTCTCAATTATACTCTTCCCATCACATCACGCACATTAGATTTTTTACTGACGTTAAATCGATTCACTGTAATGCATCTTTCGGGCCACGTGTACGAAAAGGTAATTCGCATGCTGTTAAAACATTGAATCATTTTGTGTTTGTTTAAAATTCGTCTTTCCGAAGAATACGTTTTTTAGATTTGGCGCTATCTAATACCTATTTCGGTTATTTTAATATGCGTCGTTGCAAGTGGTATGAATATGTCAATATTACTGAATGGATGTTACATGTCGTGGCCGAGCGAAGCGCAATATCTGTTCCATTTCGATCCGTATGATCGGAGAGTTGAGGTTAGTTTCGGTTATTTCAGATTTATTTTGGTCCTTTTACTGAAAGTCGGCTTCTGCCATTTTTGAAGGAAAGTAAATATGAATTAAACATTGTTAACGCAGAGTACAAATTTTAAATAGCATATTTTCATTAGAGCTTAATCTATTTCTCACAATGTTGTGTTCCCAAACATAATGTTATTTTTGGAAGATGTATAGAAGTATGTCGTAGTTATTTGGAATTCCAAAACCTTTCAATAGAAATCCTAATTGTAGCCATGTTCTTGAATCCATGCTCCAATTCTTAAAATGGGTGTTACCCATATACTTTATAGTCTTTTCGGTGTTAATTAAGTTAACAGTACGCTTTTCCTCACTGAATGGTTTACATCATATTTAGGATTCCATAATAAGAATTAATTGAAAGGAAATGTTTACCATGAACTGTGCATTACTGTCAAAAATATCGAACTTAACCCAGCTAAACTACTCGAATCTAAGTAATTAATATATTTGATTATACATTCATGTATAAAACAATGATTGTCATATTTCCATTACTTAGTACCGCGAGAGCCTTTACAATATCGTCGTGATAGCTGCTTTTGCGCCAGCAACTCTTGTGTTCAATCTCAGCATAGCTTATTCACTTTGGCGAAGACAACGGATCAACAAGAAGAACGGGCAAAAATCGGGAAATGGATCGCGTGACGCAGAAGGCAAGCTATGTGTATTGACATTCATGATGATGGTCACAAATTTGATTTGCTTAGTATGCCAGGTAAAGTATAATATACCACAGCTCTATGAAAAATCACAAGCGTTATCCTGAAATAGGTTATCGATATGTAACGATATTTTACTTAGAAGGTATTAAAAATAATTGTATTATATTACTTTTTATTTTCCAGACATGTTTCTTCGCAGCTGGTGGTGGTCAGAATATGGACCCTGGATTCTCACAAACTCTCTCAACTGTTCAAGGCTTTGCTGAGGATCTGCACACTCTCTCACAACCATGGATGCTGGTGTATATGAGCAAAGGAGTACGGAGATCTCTTATAAAGTTGATGTCCTTTGGTCACTGGAGGTCAGATCCAGTGTCAATGTTCACGAATACTCATAGCAAAGCCGTTGTGCATATCAAAAGAAATCCAGTGAAGCCATTATCAAATTCAATGTACTAAACACCTTCAATACAGCAGAGTTCATCAATTGTCAAGCATTCTCCTGCACATCTACGAGTTAGGAAATTTGTTAAGAAATGCTTAACCAATGTTTAGATTCAGGAGGTATGTTTTTAATCGACTACAGCGATTTCATTGCCAGTACAAAATTATGCACTACTTTATGTAAAATTTTTTAATAAATACTCTAAATAATAGAACGAAATTTCATTTAAATTTTGTGTGTATTATTTTTTGTTGTTTGACACAAGGGAGCGATTGTTTATGTTGCTGTAGTAGCTGGAGAGATTTGTCCGACTCTAACGAATTTTATCCAGAACGAAATCCTTTTTCTCGTCAATAGCCACGAATAGTAAACAGAACAGATGGCAACATTGAGGACAGCGAGAACCAAATATACGTGACCAATATGAACTGTATTATAAAAGCCGGATATCTATGATTTAATTTATTTGGCGCGAAACATATGCGGTGCATTCTAATACCGCATTACCATGCCGACATGGTAATCGCCTGTCGGAACAGAAAATTTTTACCACTGGCGGAATATAAAAATTCTGAAAAGTGCTTTCCTACATTCCAGGATGGGCCTTCATGAAGCACGCATTACCAACCGTGAGTTAACGATTAATTAAAACGGCTACGCATGACCATACTTTTCAACTAGAAGTTTTGCCAGTCCCTTCGGGACTGTAACCATGGTGGGGAAATTCGATAAATGCAAAGGAAGGCTTCATCGAAGCTTTGTCGAAGTTTTCTAGTAAGCGCGAATCGCCGGCCACTATTTCCTGCTGTTTCCCAGCTGCGCGCATTCGTTGTTTTCTGACAACAACGAATGCGCGCAGCTGGGAAACAGCAGGAAATAGTGGCCGGCGATTCGCGCTTACTAGAAAACTTCGACAAAGCCTTCCTTTGCATTTTCGAATTTCCCCACCATCACTGTTACTTTGGCCTACGGCCCTCAGTGACTTTGTCAGTGAGAATCGAGCCACTCGAACTAAGTTCCTCTTCTTTCTCCTAAGTCAGTATGCACTTGTTGGCATTTCAACAAATTTTTTTCAAAAAAAATTTCAAACAAAATTTTAAAAATATCGTACCCCGGAGTACCCCGACATCTTTTTTGACTCCGGATTCGGACTCAGCACCATTGAAACCCCCGGGTGCAAAAAATCTCGCTCGGAGATTGTTTATTTTCGAAAATCCCATTTTTGGCCCTGTAGCGCCTTAGGCAAACTTCGAGAGTTTTTAAGTTTCCTTCTGCCCAAGACGGGAATAATTTTCCCGGGATTCCCTGTCTATAAAGATCATTTTAAGACCAAACTTGCCCCGAACGGAGGCCAAACAAGAAAGTTACGTGACATCGCTAAGAGGAATAATGCGCTATAGAAATGATGATGATATTGTATCTGCTTAATTTACATTTAATGTTTTGTGTCTTATGTGCTTCTCGTGTGAGAGCGAATTAATTTGCCTTCGAGAATAAACTATTCAATTCAATCGCTCGCATACTATATAGAAGGATTGATAATTTTTGTCCAACTAGAACATTTTAAGTCATAAAATAAATTTTTAACCTCATAAAAACTTGTTAGCTCACCTAAATTAAAAATCTGACTTATAAATAATATGGCTCTGAATGACGCCTCATTGTGCTATTATATTCAGTTTTCTTACTTACCGTTATAAATACGTAATGCGCAAACGTCGGAATAACATCCAAAAATATGTCCATAATAACAGTGAATTTTACGACGCCATTTTTCTAAATTTATTAAAAATAAGCATCATATATAAATTCAACGTAAGGCTTAATCGAAACTAATCGAATATATTTGCAGACCAATCCGCTTGGGACAAAGATTTCGAGAAATATTGAGAAGAAAATTTGCTTAGTACAATTAATAACAAATTTTAGTCTCAAATCTTCTAAAATTTTTCCTACTTCATGCAAAATCTGATTATGACCACCGCATACCAACTTTTTAAGCTTAATCCACCGGTACACTCAGAGCTTTTGCTTTTCGTCAAAATCTTGGTTTTTTGTAAAATAAGCGATTAAGCCTTTCTTTGAATTTATCGAATTTCCCCACTTTGCTTGTACCTTTCTAACAAAAAAGATCACGTCCACTCAACCTAAATCGCACGTGTCCGTCGACCGTCACACGGCATAACTTTTTTTGAACTTCCGATACAGGGGTGTGTAATAGCTCATTTTGTAGGCCTCGGAAAGTTAGTATATGAATCCGCAAAAATTGGGCACCGGCGATCTCTAAAAGTGGCCTTTTTTGTCCAAAAAGTGCAAAAATGCATGTTTTTTGACGCTACAAAGGAAAGTTTTTTTGTTCCCCCCGTACAGGAGTCCATGATAGCTCATTTTGTAGGCCTCGGAAAGTTAGTATATGAATCCGCAAAAATTGGGCACCGGCGATCTCTAAAAGTGGCCTTTTTGCCAAAAAGTGAACATTCTAGAAGGCCGAGCAATGGCTCAATCGAAAGAGATGAAGGATGTTCCAAAAGCAGACAAAATCTATGAAAAAATTTACAATAGTTTACAAAACTATACTATAGTTTTCTCATAGATATTGACGTCACTACTGATATTTCTTATACCAAATTCTCATTGAGTGCGTTGAAATGCAAGATCCCGCTTTTAAATACTAGGGCGCGAATCTTGCTATTTCATAGCATAGCGTTTGAAATTAGGGAGACAATTATTCTTTCATTCTAGAAGAAATATTCAAATTTAAGTTTTCTTTCCGAATTTTTAACACAAAATTTTCAGGCACTGATTGGTGCAACCTGCGCAGCTGTTCTCGGCCATGGCGCATTCAAAATCTATTGCGAACTGAGCGGTTCATGCTCCGGACTTTATTGGACGCATAGTGTTTTTAAGGGGCTGTAATTGTTTCGATATTGGTCGGAGAACTATTGCTGGTCTGCTGGATGGAAATGGTCGTCTACATAGCTTACAAGTACATGGTCTACTCTCGAAATGGCAACACTTCCAAGAATCAATATCAAAGCAACATCATCAAACAAAACCAAATGTTCACTCAAGTTCCGACGAAAGTTTAATTAAATTTTTAGATTTTAGTAAATGTTTCAATTTTTGCTCGAGAGTGGGTACTATAGGCAATGTTAAATAAGGAAACAAAAACTTGTGATTTGTACAGTACTCCAAGTAATAAATGCTGCATTACAACGGTACCCGAATGACATGTTGTAAGTACAAATATAAAACTTGTGTGATTCTTTTTTTTATTTCAAATCCTGGCCTTAATTGGCTACATTGCCTCCTGGTTCATCTGGTAGATGCTTCAAATGGAGGAAAGCATATTTTTTGAGGGATTCATGGTAGGGGCATTTCTGTTCCGCGGGTTAAGGATTCATGGGGGAATTTATGCACTTAAGTGGTTTATGCTCTTAAACCTTAACTTAGATCTTGGCCTAAGCAGAAGTTCAAGCCACATCTGTATGTCCTTATGCTATGAGCCCGGGCCCATACCCCCGAATGTATCCCTTAGAGTGCAAGTGGTTGTTCCGCGTTTTGATTCTTCGTTGCTAGCAAATGCATAAATTAGCACCAAATGTGCTCGATTGTTCTAGAAGTACTAGGAGAACTTTCGTGTAATAATGTAATTTCAATTCGGTGATTGGCTTAGACTGTTCTGTTTTTACTCACAACTCTGTTTCACGGATCTGGTGTTGGTCAGGTGAACTTTAATCCGTTAAAATTTGCATACGAAACAGTGGCCGATTTTAATGAAGAAGAAGAATTTAAGAAATGAGGATAAGTTTCATTTCAAAAAATCAATAGCAACATTCCTCAATCAATTCGTCACATAAAACAAATGACATTTCGATACTCGTGCACCCGTTCGACATTCACCTATTCGATTGCTTCTCCACCAGTCTACGGTACGCTCCTTTCATGGCCATCAGCTCTTGATGAGTGCCACGTTCGATCACTCGCCCGTTTCGTATAACACAAATGAGATCGGCGTGTTGGATTGTCGAAAGTCTATGCGCGACGACCACACACGTCCTGCCTTGACCGGCTCGGTCCAGCGCTTCTTGGACTGCCTGGAAATAGAAAATTGAACTTGAATGGTAGCATTAGATACAGAATATAGCTTTCTAGAACCCGCTAGAACACTTTTGTCCGCTTGTTCCAGAACACACGAGGTTGTTCTGGAACAACTTCGATTTGTTTATAATCAAAATTTCTAGATCTAGCGAAAAACGTGATACAAAAAGGTTCAAATTTCAAATTTAAATTCGGACCTATTTTCGCTAGTTGGCTATAAATTTCATGTAACTGTCTCTATGCCAATTTTTTCTCTAGTTTGCGAACATTATTCTAATTTTCACTGAAAGAAAATTTTTAATTCCAAAATGTTGAGTTTTGACACCACACTTTGGCAGTTTTCAGTTAAATGAGATTTCTAAGCTTGCACCAAGTTTCAGGCCAAATTTTGGGACAAAAATTTGCTTTTCAGGAAAAATTTGAATAGCGCATCCGAAACAAGAGAAAAAAATTGGCATAGAGACAGTGAAATCAAATTTATACCCAACTTAGTGAAAAATAGTCCGAAACCAATTTTTTCCATCAACTTTTTAATGAAAAGCGACATTTTGTGCGAAAAATAGAGCGGATTTCATGAATTTTTTTGCGCGCCCAATTCAAAATTGTCCAAAGTTTGAGTCGAGTAAAACTCAAGAGCACTCACCTTTTCACTTTCGGTATCCAAAGCACTTGTCGCTTCGTCCAAAAGGAGAATTTTAGGGTTCCGGAACATGGCTCTCGCTATTGCAATTCTCTGCTTCTGACCCCCGGAAAGTTGCGTTCCTTTGCTGCCGCAGAGTGTTTCATATGTCTGAACTTTGAAAAATGTTTGGTAAAAAAGAAGAAGCTAGAAAGAACTTCCAGAGTTCCAACGCTTGCTAAAGAAGTTTTCCAGAAAAAAATCTGAGACTCGTCGATACGTTACGGTGTAACCCCTCGAAGTAACTCCTCTTACCCCTTTGGCACTATGTCCAAAAATCTGTCAAATCTGCTCTTTACCAACCAATCGCCCCAATGTCAAGCATGTCTAAGATTTTACCTCCGGAAGAGACATAACGAAATCGTGGATGTTCGCTAGCCTGGCGACTTCTTCGATTCGACTTTCGTTCACTGTTTCCAGAGACATTCCGTAGGCAATATTCTGCGCGATCGAAATGTTGAACAGAGTCGGCTCTTGGCCAACGACCGAGATCGCCTGTCTCATGTGCTTTATGTTACACTCTCGAACATCGGTGCCGTCAATGGACTAAATATTAAGTTATGAATTGAATGTTTGAACAAAAACTGAATCCTGAATATAAGAGACAACCCAAAGAGTTCACCCCGCCTATTTAGGGATCGATACAGCCCAAGTATTTTCACTGGGGACGTTTCGTTGCAGGGCAAAGAAACACTCAAGATCCTTCTAGAAGATTTTTGCTTTCCAGTACGTTCTAGAATATACTTTGGAACATTCTAGAACAATTTTGGTAACAATAATAGCTTTCTAGAAGCTAAAAGCTCTACTACACCTTCAATATATTTGTTTGCGAGAAAATTATTCCAGCTTCTTCTAGAATGTTCTAAGATAATTGTTAGTCCCGCTAGAACCTACTCGGATGATTTACATGCTTAATAAATATTCTGGAGCTAAAATTCGAAAAAGAGCAAAAAAGTGAGAATGAAAATATTCCCCAAATATTTTCACGGATCCAATGTCGCATTTTTACTGTTTTCATATTTTTTGAAATCTGAATCTCGAAGCTTCCTCGATAATAATCAATACCTCTAACACCTTACCAAATTCCCACTGAGCACGTCATAGAACCGCTCAATTAACTGGACTATTGTGGATTTGCCGCAGCCACTGTCCCCGACCAAGGCCACCGTCTGTCCGACTTTGGCGTCAAGAGTACACTCGCTAAGAACCAACCGTTTACCGCTATTGGGATAGGAAAAGTGCACATTGCTCAACTCTACGCTTCCGGAAATTGGCTAAAACTTTGATGCGTTAAGGATTTTTCCAGAAATAAAAAATTTAGTTTTGCTTTGTTTTTCTTTAGTTTTAGATAATTTTTTCTTACAGTACCTGTGTACCTCCAGCTTCAGACATGCTATCGATTTTCGGCTCCTTTGAAAGAATGGCGAACATAAGCCCTGCGGCGATTTTTGCTTTCAGATACTCGGGAAAGTACGCGGTGGTCATCATAATGGCGAAAGAGCCCATTATCAGCGATTCGACCACTCTGGAATAAGTTTTGACGACTTTTTTCAGGTTAGCCAAAACAAGAGGGCATATGGGCTATTTATATCTCGGGCAGGTCCACTATGTTGTTCGCGAAACCGGTACCGATCGTCTTGTCTCACTGACAGGAGTCGATTAAGACCAAAGACGGAGCCCCGATGTGAACATACCCAATTTCGGGATGAACATACCGGATTTTAGAGATCAAAGATCGCTACATTTACCAGGCAAACGCATAATTCCGCGGACTGATATTTATGCGTTTAAATTCGCGCCATTTCAGTTTAGCCCCTATAGAAGGGGGGTTAGCTCAAATCTTATATTGCTAACCCCCTCTAGAATACGATTTTAAGATAGGATTAGCAATATCAGATTTGAGTTAGCTCCCTTCTAAAAAGGCTAATCAGAAATGGAGCGAATTTAAACGCACAAATATCAGTCCGCGGAATTATGCGTTTGCCTGGTACTATACATTTATGATAGAAAACTGTTCTAGAACCTTGCATGACCTATTGATGATTCATAGGAATGATGACGTCATGAGCCACGATACCCTATGATTTCGGGGATGGCCAAAGTCATCCAATGCCAATATTTTACCCCGCTAACAAAAAAACCTACTGAAATATATTGAATGGCGTCGCATGGCCAGCCTGGATCAGCAGTAGCCCGATAAAGTATGCAGCGGCGAAATTGAAGTTGAAGTATGTCATCGAGAGTGCGTAGGAAAACGATTGCCAGAGGCCTGAATTATAGTGCAAAATGGCATACGCATTACATTCGGTGGCAAAGTACCTTGAACTTTGGCCAACCTGTGCGGTGCATCGAAGGATTTGCGGAATTCGTCGAATACGAATTGTTGTCTCGTCAGAGCTTGCACTGTTCGCACATTTGAAATCGCTTCCGACGAAATCTATAAAAGGTCAAGTAGCGGCCCGTAATCAGAGCTGCGGAAATATAGTCTGATTCGGGATCAACTTAGGTAATAAGCTCGGGCGCAAAAATCAGCGCTAAAGAGGTTTTGCTTCAAAAATGCCACATTTTGGCCAAAAAGTGGGCCAGTTTATCCAAAATGGGGACCATTTCGGCTAAAATATGACCCGTTTTGGACTTAAAATATCCCAAATCCAAAAACACAACACTATTAGCAAAAAAATTTCAGATACAGTCAGCCCTCGTTTATCCGGACAGATCGGGGCCGGCCGTTTCGGTCCGTATAAGTGTGGTCCTATTGTTTTTGAAAAATTTCTCGAATTTTGAATTGGTGCTCCTATGGTTCCCCCAAAATCAATAGGGTCCCCCTATTGATTTTTTTGTACAAAATTTTCTAAATATAATTTTTTGCAAAAAAACCATAGGGGGACCCTATGGTATGAAAAATAATTTTTTCTGAAAAATGTGTCAAAAGAATCAATATGGTCCCCCCTATGGTTTTTTATGTGAATGTATACAAAAAAATAAAATTTGTACAAAAAAATCAATAGGGGGACCCTATTGATTTTTTGGGGGAAAACCATAGAAGCGCCCAAAAATTTGCCATAAATTTGAATTTTTCTATGAATTTTTCTATAAATTTTTCAATTTTTTATCCTTTTAGTAAAAATTTGCGAAAAATAGCTAAATTTGTAGAAAAAATTCAAATTCGCCAAATTTTTGAAATTTTTGACCAAAGATTTCAGGGAAAACTGTATTCTGCTTCCCAGGTACTCTTCCAGAAACTCAGTTTATCTCATAAACACCAAAGTCCCACATGAGCAGACTTCTCCGAGAGTTTTGCGTGTCTCATTCCACATCGCTTTAGGACGCGGGTAACTGCAATCTGCCCAATCAACAACACAATGGCTATGGCGATCCCGAAAGGTGCCATTTTCCAGCCGAAATAGAAAGCTATCGAAACTCCAGCAACTAAAGCCGACCAGCCCTGAAGCACCACTGCCAGCCGCTCATCGATTGCCTGGAATTTTAGTTATGCGCAGAAAAATGTCAACATCATTCTAATATGTTTCATATCAGTTAAAGGGAAAAATCCAGGAAACTTGTGGTTTTCCTGGCAGGAACCAGGAAGTCTTTGAGTCTAGGTTAAACACCCGGTCAAACCCCCGCGGCCATTTTTGATATAACTTTTTATTGGAACATTCTAGGAGGATTAGTAATGGCTCAGACCAAAGCTAAGACTCTAAGCTACAGATTGGTTTATTACTTGCCGCATGCAAGATTCTCGAAATTTAATTATTTTTGTCTCAAATTTTCAATTGTTTTTGAAAAGTCGAAAATTTGAGACAAAAAGACTTGAATCTTGAGAACCTTGAATCGATATTTGGCAAGTAATATACCGATCGGTAGCCCAACGTCTTAGCTTTAGTCTGAGCTATAACTCATTCTTCTAGAATGTTCCAGTAAGAAGTTATGGCAAAAATGGCCGCGGGGTTTGACCGATTCCCGAAGTCTCTAGAGATTATTAAGAAAATTCAATATCCTCACAGCTTGTACGGCGGGAGCGTCAGTGGCCAACCGACCGGTCAATTTTCCTGTGGAATGTGCGCTGTCGTCGAAAAATGAAGCATCCTGGCGAAGAATGTTCTAAAGCAAGATTTCTGTTAGAGCAGTGGCACTTCCCTGGATCGGTTTTCCTGGATTTAAATGGCCATCCCACATTTGGGCAAGTGTACTTTACATGTGCTGTAAAGGTACTTGCTAAAAACTTACAGATCTTAGACAATTCTATATTAGACAATTATAAAATCCAGAAAAATCTGGAGGTTAGCCGCATGGCACTGGTCCGCAAGCTTGTTTCCAGACTTGAACTTTACAAGCAGGTACTTTTTCCAGGGAATCCATTTTTACTCTAAAACCTCACCTTAAACACAGCCATTCTGAACCTGAATGCGATTTTCTCGCCGGCAATCCCGAATAAGGATCGTGCTCCAAATTCAGTCACAAATCCACAAACTGAGACAATTACGAACACGATACAGATCAGGATGGCTTTCGACATCACCTCCTCGTCATTCCGCTCGTCGAAACTGTCGGAAAGAGCCTTGAAGGTCTGACCATAGATCACAGAGATGGCCGGCCAGACTAAGCCACGGATTGCGGTCAATATGAGGCCCGGGATTAGCAGTTTAAGTTCGCGCGTCGAAAAACGAATGATTTCGGTTATTGATGCCGGAGATGTGTCTTCTTGGATCAGTTGTTTCGTGGGTCTGAAGGATAATTAGTTATGAATTTGAAAGATGTTGAAGCATTCTGGTGAAAATCTACTTTCTTATCAAACGGATAATATATACTAGCTGAGTAGGCGCTGAAAGCTCCTCTTAAGATAGTTTTCCATATTTGGAAAACTAATTTCTGTTATATATTTGCACACAATAAGAAAATCGGATTATGTACTCTTAGAGCACGCTTTGAGATGAGCAGAACTTTTGCCTCACCCGGTAGAAAAACAGAAATTAAAATCAGTAAAAAGTTATTAAAATGAGAACCGAATAAAAAAATTCCTAAAATGTTACGGTTACCTGCTTCACACCACTTCCATAAAACCATAAATACTATGCCAATATATTTGCCTTCGGAAGAATGACCAATCTCTCTGTGTGTCGTCTGTTTTTCTACCTTCCCTCCAACCTATGATCTATTCAAGGTGTTACTGAGCCAATTATATAACCTCAAACGTTCACAAATCCATCACCGGAGCAGCACAGAGAAGAACGGACAGTGCCGGAGCCTGGCTGAGAAGAGCCTCTGCACTATTCCTATATAGGCTCAACAAAGTCTACCTGAATGCCTCTCAACGGAATAGGTCCACTGTTTCGATCGCAAAGGTATGCGATTCATTCAGAAAACATCATCGGCCGCTACACGATGATGCTGTCCAGGTGGTCCGGTTATGAACGCGAGAGTTCCAACTGTTCCGTTCTTCAGTGAAGTGCTGATGGTGCTCCCCTTTTTTGGTCTAGAAAAGTACCGTAGCCTAGGACAATAGAGCTTCTGGACCATTCTGTATAGGCTCAAAGTGTATTTTTTTTCAAGCGCCAAAAGTGTTTAAAAAATAATTCAACTTTTGAGAGCAAAAGTGTTTTTTCAAAACGCAAAAACGGCGAGCACCATCAGCACTTCTCTCAAGACCGAAACTGTTGAAGCTTTATCCAAACCGAATCACCTGGGCCGAAAGCTTGCTTCGCTTTGCCTCCCTTCCAATCAATGTTTAAGGAATCAAGCATCCACATACTCGTCATGTTCCGCGCCCGATTTTATCGAAATCATAGATCCCCGCATCCAATCTCGTATGCCCAAAGCTGTAAAGGAACTCTCCGCTGAATCCTTTGAATTGATTCGAGAGTAAGGCGGTATTGGGTGTGTATCCGTTTGCTCTTCATCCTCTGAAAATATGATACGACTTATTAGCCATAACAAACAAGAAGGCGAATAGTTAACTCCATTGTCACAAAGGAAATTTGAAGAGTTTAAATGAATGCGTCTTTCCATTCGAATATTCTAGAAGGAAAAGACGCTTCTTCCCATACTACGCTAATTTGCATTAAAATTGCCGCCTCTATTTGAATAGCGCCTTGTTATACCGAGTGTAACTATTCGCCTCTTTGTTTGTTATGGCTAATATAAAACTTAACTAATAGAACTATGAGCATTGGTTGGAAAGCAAACAGAAACAGTGATAGTGTTAAGGTCCATTATAGGGTACAGTATGATTTTAGGCTATAAGCCCGATCAATACCCCCGAATGTATCCCTTGGTTGTGAACGTCCATTCTAGGGCGCGCCTACCACTTTGATAATAATTGGAAGCAGTTCGCCCATTACAAACTTTTCGTCTACTTAAGCTCTAAGTTTGGTCTTAAAATGATCCTTGGACCTCCGCCTACCGATTTCGACTACATTCAGGTTACGCTTAAGCCTAACTATAAGTCTAAACCTAAGCCTAAATATAAGCTTAGTCGAGTAGTCTATACCAAAGCCCAAGCATAATTTAAAGCTTAAGCTTAAATGTACAAAGTTTGTAATGGGCGAGCTACTTTCACCGACCAAAATTACTACCCCTGTATTATCCCATTCTAGGATCCAATATAACTTTAGGCTATAAGCTTGGGCCAATACCCCCCGAATGTACCCCTTGGTGATGGGCAAATGATTGGAATGATGACAATGCCTATGCAAACATTTTAGCATAGATTGGTGAGCAATAGAAAACTTTTTCATAGATATTGACTGCTTCTCATCACTGCTTCTGGAACATTCTAGAAGTTGTTGTAAAACATTGTTACTATCACATTCCCCATCACTGATTTCAAACTCACCTTCATCGCTATCTTTCGACTCAGTGACAATTTCCTGAGCCTCCACGAGCTGTCTGTAGGCGCTTCCTTCCAAGCTCATCA
Source organism: Ditylenchus destructor (assembly GCA_022814885.1). Taxonomy (NCBI): domain Eukaryota; kingdom Metazoa; phylum Nematoda; class Chromadorea; order Rhabditida; family Anguinidae; genus Ditylenchus; species Ditylenchus destructor. The sequence goes on from JAKKPZ010000308.1 coordinate 33,020, forward strand.
AATCGTCATGTGTGCCGGATTCCACTATCTTTCCCTTTGAGATGACAATAATTTTGTCCGCAGATCGGACAGTGCTAAGGCGATGAGCAATTGTGATGGTCGTGCGACCAACACTTGCCTGAAAACAGCTCACAGTACAGCTCTGATTTCCAATCGTACTTATACATGTTACGGTTAATTTTGGAAATCGGGTAATTCCGGAATTACCCGGTTAATTCTGGAAATTCTCAAATTAACCGGTTAATTCCGGAATTATCCGGCACACTTGGTTAATTTTGGAAAATGGTGTTTCAAACGGGACATAACATAAATTTTATTGACTTTTTCAAAAAATTCACAATTATTCATGTTTGTTATCACATGGCATTGAGCTGTGGCATTTGCTGTCCTACATCAACAGCCTTCTTGCACAGAGCGTATTCTTCGAAGAATGCGCGCCTCTTCGAAGAATGCAGCTGTAATATTTGATGTAGGACAGCAAATGGCACAGCTCAATGCCATGTGATAACTAAAGACCCCAAAAATATTTTTTTAATTCCGGTTTTAATTAATTAAAATATTTAAAAAATCGCAAAATATTAAAAAAAATATTTTTTAAAGTAGCTATTTTTGCCGATTCTAGACTTTAATTCTGCTTTTTTAGCCTTCATTGTTACTTCAGACTAAATTAAAAGCTAAAATTCAACAAAATATAACAAATTTTGGAAAAAAAAACGGCAAAATAAAAAAAAATTTTGAAAAATTTCGTAAAAAAATTTTTCGGCAAAATTTTTTGGTAAAATTTCTCCGCCAAAAAGAAATTTCGCGACGGCCTTTGGCCGCCGCGAATATTTTGCCAAAAAATCACGAAAGTTGCCCAAAAATGGCAAAATATTTACTAAAATATAAGTAAAATTCCCAAAATATGCAAAATATTTTTTAAATAAAAAAATATTTAAAAAATATTTAAGTTAAAAAAAGTCCAAAATATTTTTTAAATATTTTTTTATTTTAAAAATATTTTTGGGGTCTTTAGTGATAACAAACATGAATAATTGTGAATTTTTTGAAAAAAGTCAATAAAATTTATGATATGTCCCGTATGAAACACCATTTTCCAAAATTAACCAAGTGTGCCGGATAATTCCGGAATTAACCGGTTAATTTGAGAATTTCCAGAATTATCCGGGTAATTCCGGAATTACCCGATTTCCAAAATTAACCGTAACATACATATATATTCTTCTAAAACTTTCTAATGCTCTTAAAATCTTCTATATGCTTCTAGAACCTTCTTCAATGGATGCATCTAGAGTATTCCGCATTATTGTAGAAGAATCCAAGGACAGAGATGACAATAATGTTAACAATGGAGATTTTTGGGAACCATCTAGAAACATGTAGAAGGTTCTTAAAAATGCAAATATAAATGCGTAAAAGCTTTGAGAATGTTCTAGAAGCTCTTCCGACAAAGAAGAAGACTGGTAGAATGGTACTTATACATATAGATGCTTCTAGAACCTTCTAGATGAATATTCAGTCAGACCAATAAAGAACTGTACTAATTCGCTTTTGATCGTTAAGTTATATTTCCGGTTATTTTTCTTCCAAGTTATGTTTTTAATATATTCTCGAAAACTCCAATTTACCCTTTCGATTGCCTTTTGAACTAATGATTCGCTTTCTGTGTCCAAAGCGCTGGTCGCTTCGTCCAACAACAAAATTTTGGGTTTTCTGATAAGAGCTCTTGCTATGGCCAACCGCTGTTTTTGTCCGCCGGATAATTTCACGCCACCTTCTCCGATGAGACATTTATAGCCCTGGAAATCTCGAATTTTATATTCAGAGCACCTTAGATAGGCCCTTAGAAGATAAGCCATTTGGCACTCTTCCAACTTCTGTGCCAGAAAAATGATCTTTGGTCACAAATTCTGGCATTGAAAAATAAGCCATTTGGCACTCTGCCAATTTGTGGGCCAAAATATTGATCTTTGGTTTCAAATCCTGATAACTTACCTTTGGTAATTTCGCAACAAACTCATGAGCGTTTGCGGTTTTGCACGCCTTGACCAGTTCGTCCAATGTCGCGTCTGGTTTTCCCATTCTTAAATTCTGCTCAACGGTCGCGGCGAAAAGCACAGGCTCCTGGCTGACTAAACCGATTGTATTCCGCAGCCACTCCACGTTCAGATCCTGGATCGGCACACCGTCTAGTGTGATCTTGAAACAAAAACGTAGCAAGGAAAAGCTCTGGGGGTTACACACTCACTAACATGCCAAATGGCACGTGCCATTAGGAGCCTTCTAGGAACATGTACCAGGTACGCATATGTTTGATAATATTTGAGCGTTTAAATCGCGCCATTTCAGTTTAGCCCCTACAGAAGTGGGCTAGCTCAAATCTGATATTGCTAATCCCTTCTAAAATACGATTTTAGATAGGATTATAAGGAAAGGATCATAAGCAGCCAATATCTATGAAAAACTATCCTTGGTTTACCACGTTGTACTATAGTTTTTCATAGTTATGAATATTACTGCTTCTGATTACTACTTCTAGAAGGATAGTAATGGCTCAATCGATAGAACCGAGTCTCAGCATAAATTTGAACCATTAACCGTTCTTCTAGAATGTTCTATAAGTAGTGATTAGAAGTAGTCAATATCAATGAAAAACTATCCTTAGTTTACCACACTGTATTATAGTTTTTCCATAGATATTAACATCACTGATTTGACGTGAGCGTATAAAAAAGTTTCAGATACGAGACTCTTTTGAAGGTTGGCCGCAAAATGGGATACAATAAGGCAGTGAACACCGGCCTCTGCAACGCTGTTTTTCAATTCGTGATTCATTTCGCACTCACCCTCGGAATTTGGTGATTTTGTCTAAGGAATACTAGAATGATCCATGGTCATTTGTTAGAACATTTCAGAAGGATCTCTACGATTTCAGAACGTTCTAAAACGAACTGTGATTTCGAATCCTCCCAACTTGTCGACTTTTCAAATAGTTAGAGAGCAATTAGAGAAAAATACAAAATGCTCTTTCAACTCCGACAAGTGATTCTTTTCGATCTCGGAAAGTCGCCAGAGAACCTGGATCTCGTGCAGGTGCGCGATTTATTTTGCGCACCAAGTTGCTTATAAGGTCATGCCAAGCAACTTTGTTCTTGGACCCTGCGTGATATGTCCAATATAGGAGATCCAGCCCATACCCCAATACTTGTGGCATAAATCTTATTGACTTTAAGCCTGTACAGTATGCCCTTACAAGGGTGTTCAGCCCAAACCTAGGAGGTCCCCATATTTTTATCAGTCAGAGAATCAGAGAAAACTGGGCTATGTAAAAAAGTGACGATCACCCACGATTTTCAGGAGCGGGACCGTATTGACGTTAAAGGGCGAGATGACCCCAGGCTCGCTATTTGGAGTAATTTGGCTGATGTTGAGCCCTTCAACTTGGCCAAGTAACAAATATTATGGCTAAATCCTGGCAGAAGAAATTACCAGGACACTTGACCAATGTTGAATCCGGGCCAAAAATATTGACCTTTGCTACTTAAAATGAAAACTAATAAAACTTGTTTTCCACAAAGTATAAGTTGGGGATTTTGCGAGTTTCTTTACAATTGTACTTTTAACATTTTAATTATTCGGTAAATCCGGGAAAATTGGGTCACAGCCTGCGGTAAATCGACCATTCATTGTTGATGGCTACACTTCTAGTGTGATGACAACTTGCTGCGGAAAGCTTTAGAACCTTCTAAGCTCTGCCATTTGCTTGTTAAGAACCATGTACCAGGTACGCATATGTTTGATAATATTTGAGCGTTTAAATCGCGCCATTTCAGTTTAGCCCCTACAGAAGTGGGCTAGCTCAAATCTGATATTGCTAATCCCTTCTAAAATATGATTTTAGATAGGATTAGCAATATCAGATTTGAGCTAGCCCACTTCCAAGTGGGCCTAAACTGAAATGGCGCGAATTTAAACGCTCAAATATTATCAATAAAGACCCCAAAAATATTTTTAAAATAAAAAAATATTTAAAAAATATTTTGGACTTTTTAACTAAAATATTTTTAAAATATTTTTTTATTTAAAAAATATTTTGCATAGTTTGGGAATTTTACTTATATTTTAGTAAATATTTTGCCATTTTTGGACAAATTCTGTGATTTCTTGGCAAAATTTTCGCGGCGGCCGAAATCCGCCGCGAAATTTTTTTTTGAAGGAGAAATTTAACCAAAAAATTTTGCCAAAAATTTTTTTTACGAAATTTTTCAAAATTTTTTTTTATTTTGCCGTTTTTTCCAAAATTTGTTATATTTTGTTGAATTTTAGCTTTTAATTTAGTCTGAAGTAACAATGAAGGCTAAAAAAGCAGAATTAAAGTCTAGAATCGGCAAAAATAGCTAATTAAAAAAATATTTTTTTAATATTTTGCGATTTTTTAAAATATTTTAATTAATTAAAACCGGAATTAAAAAAAATATTTTTGGGGTCTTTAATTATCAAACATATGCGTACCTGGTACATGGTTCTTAACAATGCAAATATTGAATAACAATAGAAATGTCAGAAGCGTTAAGAAGGTTCTAGAAGCTTATCCGACAAAGAACAAGAGTTGCTACTATCAGCTTACCGATCCCTTGTAGAAGTCGTAGAATCGCATCAACAATGAAACAATGGTCGATTTACCGCAGCCGCTGTGACCCACAATAGCGACCGTTTCTCCAGGATTTACCTGAATGTGAAAATTGCAAAATGTTAAAAGTACAAAATAGTAAAGAATTTGACATACATCCAATGATATTCCATCCAGTACTTTGATACCTGGCCTTGTGGAATAACTGAAGTGCACTCCTTCAAATTTCAGTTGGCCCTTCACTTCTTTTATTTTCATTCCTGAAGAACTGGAAGAGTCGATGAATGGCTTCTGGAATAGGATTGAAGTAAAATTTAGATCGCGAATCCTGCGGCATTGCAACATTGGTCACATATAAAAGTACCGTTACCTGGTCAATTATGCTGAAAATCTCGCCAGCGGCCATCTTAGCCGCGATAATGATGTTGACTTGCGGAATTGCTTGGCCAAGTTTGAAAGCGGCGTCAACAATCAGCCAAATTACTCCAAATAGCGAGCCTGGGGTCATCTCGCCCTTTAACGTCAATACGGTCCCGCTCCTGAAATTGTGGGTGATCGTCACTTTTTTACATAGCCCAGTTTTCTCTGATTCTCTGACTGATAAAAATATGGGGACCTCCCTAGGTTTTGGGCTGAACAACCCTTGTAAGGGCATACTGTACAGGCTTAAAGTCAATAAGATTTATGCCACAAGTATTGGGGTATGGGCTGGATCTCCCATATTTGGACATATCACGCAGGGGTCCCAAGAACAAAGTTGCTTGGCATGACCTTATAAGCAACTTGGGTGCGCAAAATAAATCGCGCACCTGCACGAGATCCAGGTTCTCTGGCGACTTTCCGAGATCGAAAAGAATCACTTGTCGGAGTTGAAAGAGCATTTTGTATTTTTCTCTAATTTTGCTCTCTAACTATTTGAAAAGTCGACAAGTTGGGAGGATTCGAAATCACAGTTCGTTTTAGAACGTTCTGAAATCGTAGAGATCCTTCTGAAATGTTCTAACAAATGACCATGGATCATTCTAGTATTCCTTAGAGAAAATCACCAAATTCCGAGGGTGAGTGCGAAATGAATCACGGATTGAAAAACAGCGTTGCAGAGACCGGTGATCAATGCCTTATTTTATCCCATTTTGCGGCCAACCTTCAAAAGAGTCTCGTATCTGAAACTTTTTTATATGCTCACGTCAAATCAGTCATGTTAATATCTATGGAAAAACTATAATACAGTGTGGTAAACTAAGGATAGTTTTTCATTGATATTGACTACTTCTAATCACTACTTATAGAACATTCTAGAAGAACGGTTAATGGTTCAAATTTATGCTGAGACTCGGTTCTATCGATTGAGCCATTACTATCCTTCTAGAAGTAGTAATCAGAAGCAGTAATATTCATAACTATGAAAAACTATAGTACAACGTGGTAAACCAAGGATAGTTTTTCATAGATATTGGCTGCTTATGATCACTGCTACTGGAACATTCTAGAAGATTGAGCAATAGATAAATCCGTGTCTCAGCATAAATTTGAGCCATTACCCGTTCTTCAAGAATGTTCCACAAACAGTCATTTTCTATGAAAATAATCTTTAAAAAATTGTAGTTACCATGAAAAAACTAAACTATAGTTACCAAACTATACAATAGTTTTTTCATAGATTTGACGTCGCTGCGTCAAAAGAGATCCATCTCTCATTTTACGCTTTCTATAAAATCATGCACCAAAATTTGCTTTACCGTTTTGCTTCGAACTCTTGAGCGTTAAACGACGTAACAGTTCTTATGCCGCTGATTACTTCTTCGGCCACGCCGCCTGAAAATCAGAAGATGAAGCTTATAATAATACAAAAAGCAACCGCTAAAAATCTCAGAATATCCAACACAGGTTAAATACTTACCTGCGTTAGCATAAGCGTCCATTTCTCGGCGAACAGATTTCGAAAGCCGATGGGCTGAAATTTAAATGAGTAAACAAAGACTGGGAGCAGAGTCCAAATAGAGCATTCGAGATATCAACTTTCAGACGCTGGTGTGAGCTTTAGGCTTGCGGCCAAACTGAGTTACACCCTAAGGGTCAGCTTGAGCCAAAAGTTTGATCCTTAGGGTTGTCTCGGCTCTGATTTAGGCTTAAGATTAAGCTTATGCTTACACTTAATCTGAAGGGTAGTCTTAAGGCTTGCGGCCAATCTGAGTTACACCCTAAGGGTCAGCTTAAGGGTATGTTTAAGCTCTATGTCTCGTATTCCCTCAGGGGTACCCCAGTTGGTATGCGCCAAATTTGAATGCGGTCAATAGCCTTACCTGAGTAAACTATCGAGAACGTGATTAATGGCGTCATCGCGAGCATAATCAAAGTCAGTTGCCAGCTAAAATAAAATACGTTCTTGCGTAACTGTTCATATAAAAGGTCAAACGTTCACCTCATATACAAACCTACAAACACACCAATCGCCAGACTGGAAATGGCTTGCAGCATTATAATAAACTTGTCGCACATTCCCGATTTGATTTTCTCGATGCCACTGTAACAGAAAACGTGAATGTTTGCAGAGAATTCCAAGAATTTGAGGAATTCCAGGAATGTTGGAGACAAATTTCGTGTGTATTCTCTTCCGAAAAATTTCTTGGATGATCTCTTTCGAAAAATAATGTTTCATAGTATGTTTATCGAATGTTAAGGAACACCATTATAGAAAACTCCATTCCAGGAATTTAAGGAATGCTGGAAAAAATTTCGTGTGTGGTCTCTGTCGAAAAATTTTGTGGGTGGTCATTTAAGAAAAATAATGTTTCACAGTATGTTTGTCGAATGTTCCAGACCACCATTTTAAATTTCTCTGGAACATTCTAGAAAGTTCTAGACATTTACTCTGTCATTTTCTGCGTGAGCGCGCCGACTTCGTTGTGGTCGAACCAGCTCATATCTTGATTCAAAATGGTTTCGAATAGTTTCATCTTGATAAGGTAAGTTTGACGTTCGCATAGCGTATACATACAGCCCATCTAAAAGTTCGAGAAAGGTCGAGGACTTTGAGACAATTGTCGTCAAGACTAACCGCCAACATAACAATCATAAATTCAGCGCAGCCGAGGAAGAAAAACCGCCACAAGTAAACCGTAATTTTGCCGGAAAACTTATCCATGTTCTCCGCTAACGTTCCGTTGTGGTACTGGAATTGGCCTTCCTGAAAAGTAACGCATTATTCCTGTATGATTGTGGGAATTACTGAGGCCACCCGACTTAGCGTCCTTTCCCTTTCACTGAAAAGCAGAGAAAAAGAAATAGAGAAAAGAACAACAGGTTCAGCCCACTGACATTTTAGCCATAATTCTTTTCTGAAACTTACTAGAAGAATGCGCAATGGACTAAACGAAAAGGAGAATCCAGAGCTTCCACAGAAATCGTATGTTCTGGATCACGGTACAGTATCGTTCGAAATCGTGGCTTTTTATTCCCAATTTCGAGTTTTTCGCATAATCTTTTCACTGATACGAAAATTATTTTTCTTGTAAATTTTGAAAATTTGCAAGTATCAAACGTGGTATTATTATTATGTATCATTATTACTACCATCATTAGTATAACTTTGGAATCGTTGGTTAGAACAGATGTAAACCAACCATCAGCGCATCGCTGATCCCGCCTTCAGTGTAACAATGAAGGGAATATGACAATCCCGTTAGAATACTTCCTGTTAGAGCTGCTGAAAGCATCCACCAGTCTCGTGGCTCTGCGTATCGCAACTGAAAGATAACTGGGATAAGAGGAAAAAATTAATAGTGCAAACTTAGAAAACGAGAAAAAAACTTTCAAAATAAAGTTGCAGTATAAAAAAATTTTTGCGCTTACCATTTCCCTGAAGGAAGCTGTCTGGTACTCATTCTTGACTCCATCTTTGGGTTCTTTCGGATTGAAACAGCACATTTTCTTGGATTTGCCATCTTTCCTTGCACCCATTTTCCTGGAAGATCCACTGATTTCTTCCAGAGAGAAAGCTTCCTCTGGATTCTCAATTGACATATGAACTCCATTCTTTTGTGAATTGAAATTTATGTTGCATTTTTCCTGCGGACTTATCAGCGGGTCACTCTGGCCTTCGTTTGTCGGAAGAGGTGACGTCAGCCTGTCCTTTGTCATTGCGAAAGCGAAAGTGAAAGTAGCGGTACAGTGAAAGTATGGCGGCGATAGCGGAAATTAAGCAGCTAGCAAATTATGAAATAAATCAATGTAGAAAAAAATTTGTTTTGCAAACGAAATGTTTCGAAATTCAGAACAGTTATCTTTTTGCCGCCAATAAAGCGAAAGTACAATGAGGCAATTGAAGAAAAAGTGAAGAAGATTTTACTCATTTTGCCTTTTTGGGCAGTTTTCTGTATGTTGATAAAAATTTTGATAATATGCTGTCTATTTTTGTCTATTTTCCAATATTTTTTTTGAATTTATGAAATCCCGCCAAAATGCTATATTTTTGCCCAGTTTTCATTTTACTAGAAACTCATGCTGAAAATTTGATTAACTGGGCAGTTTTTTTGGCGCGATATTAAAAATGTGTAAAAGGCAATGGAAAGTGGACGAAAAGTTGACATAGAGGCAGTAATGTTTTTGCCCCGTTTTCATCATTTTAATGGAAACTAATGGTGAATATTTGATAAACTGGGCAGTTTTTGGCGCGAAAACAAAAATTTGTAAAAATATTGAAAAGTAGTGAAAAAGCTAACATAGAGGCAATAATATCATATTTATGACCAAGATAGCGAAAACTGCCCAAAAAGGGCAAAATAAAACATTTTTCATTGCCTTTTGCCGAATTGTAATCGCCCTAAACAAACTAATAAATAAAAATTTTCATTGTAAACAAAACATTTCAAGATCAGAGAATCAGAAATGTTATATTTATTATGCCGGTATATAACTGTGATTTCGAAATCAATAAACTAAAAGAACATTCAACCTCGAAAATGCTCTTCCAACAAAATACGATTGTGGATGTGGCGAGAGACTGGAGGGATAGAGAGACAATAAAAGCAGAGACAACGGGATGCAGAGACTATAGAAGTAGAGACAAATATGAGGCAAACTGACAGACGGAATGGTGAATAACGACAGACATCTTGCGCGGCAGCCTGGCTGGCTAACTGAGAGTTCTTTGCTATTTGACACAGGGAAAGGCATATAGCTAGGAAGGTATATAGCTAGGAATAGCAATGTAATTCCTGAGTGGCTTACCCCGACATTACTGTGTAAACACTGTGGCAACATTTTTGGAATGTTGATTTCAATTTCTCGTGAACCAATCAAGTACGTTCTTGGTTAAATCCCGTTTTATCTTCTCATATAAAATTTTAAAATATGATATTACGCAGCTTTTGAGCTGCTCTGCATCGCCAGGTTTAAGCAGGTACTTTTTAACGAAAGAGTATCTTTTATGGAACACGGCAAACGATGGACAGATCAAAGATCAAAGGCCAAAAATCAAGCATAATTTCTAATGGGTTAACTACATGATTGGTTAAAAAATTGCGTTGACATTTCAAAGAAAAGCAAACATTAGCAAGCAAAGGACTACCCAGCTATGACGTCACCACAAAGGACACTGTCAACCTGTTGAGGAGTTCAACACACATTATTTTTCCGCGCGGAAAAGTTGGGAACACAAATGTACGAAAATTTTTAAATATTTGTTTAAGAGGTTACTTTAATATGCCAAAAGTCGACAGTTATGATAACGGTTATGATGTCATTCTTCATCGGTAATTAAATTGGACTAACTTTTTCTTGGCAAAAATTTTCGTTTTCCATTATAGTATCAAAAAAGAAGTATAATGTGGCCCACGTCGGCGCCTTTTGCATGGTTTTGTATCAAAAAGTGTGACAGGCATGTTTTTGTCGTTAAAATCCCGGGATTTTTGGTACATACCCTAATTCGGGTACGGGGAGTCCGAATTTGACCTCAGATCATGGGTGGTCCCGCCACGAAAGTTGAGAAAATTGCGTTTTTGCTACAAAATGGCCCAAAAATGGTCATTTTTGGCGCGATACGAAAAAACCAATTGCAGATTCGGACTCAGCGCATCAAAAAACCCCTAAAAACACATTTTGCTGACATTCCGAAAAAATTTCATTTTTTGGCAATTTTTGACCATAGGGGGTACCACATGGATTTTGAAAAAAATCGATTTTTTGAAAAGGTGGAAAATTTTTCTGCAATGAGTGTTTTTAGGGGTAATTCGAGGCGCTGATTCCGAATCTGCAATTATTTTTTTCATATCACGTCAAAAACGGCCATTTTCGGACGATCTGTTGAGCGTTTTTGGTCTCAAGTTCGAACCCCACGTCCGTCAATCATTTTTTTCTCGCGAAGTTACTATCTTTTGTTGACAGACAACCCCAAATTCGTATTCGGCGGACATAAATTGATTAAAAATTTGGAACTGTAAAATGAAATACCATCAATACTAATTTTCTGGCACCATTTTGTGACAATTTTCGCCCAAAAACGCCAAAAAACGCAATTTTCCCAACTTTCGTGGCGGGACCACCCCCGATCTGAGGCCAAATTCGGATTCGCCGTATCGAAAAACAGTATACCCCCAAAAATCCCGGTCCATTTCGAACGTTCTACTTCGCATTTCCTTGAAAATACACAAAAATGGCCATTTTTGGGCAAAAAAATCAAAAAAATTGAAAAAATTGAAAAATTCCCATGATATCCCAAATTTTTTATGAAAAAGTAAAATTTGAAGTGTTGCTCGACCATTCTGTACAAGTGAAATATTCGTCTCTACATAATTTATTAAAATCTGGGCTGTCAAAGTTGACTCATTTAACACTGAAAAACGCAAAGTGTACCCACTTTGAAACCCCAGATTTTAATAAATTATGTAGAGACGAATATTTCACCCACCAGGTATGATAGAGCAACACCTGAACTTGCGTCCTGGCAAAAAAAATCTTCGATATCATGGATTTTGATTTTTGGCCGAAATTGGCCGCCACGCTTTTTGATACAAGAGGCGCCGACGTGGGCCAGAAAGAAGTATTTTAGAGCCAAAAATGATCAATTTGGTCTTAAAATGATTGATTTTGGTACAAAAGTTACAATTTTGCTCCAAACTATTCTTAAAAATTGTGTCAAAACTTTAGTTTGACCAAATTAATACCTTGACAGAAAAAGGAGAGTCCTGGAATAGAAATTGTGTTGTGATCCTGAAATCCAAAATACAAATTTTTCGTCAAAGTAATTTCGCTTCTGAAAATGTTAATGCTTCCAAGCGCACCAGCCGGCCCGTTATAAATCAATCGAAATGTCGCATAATCAATCGATCGATATTATCAGTGACATTCCAAATGCAACGTTTACGGACTAAATTTGCATAGCGCCCCTTTCCGTGACTTGGTTCATTCAATTTCTGTGTTTGTCGCCGGGTAACCGATACAAATTGGTACAATCTTCCACCTATAAGTTCTCCTAACTTTTAGCGAGAAAAAATTTTAACAGTTTGCTGGTATGAAAGATAACTAATGCTTGAAATAGACATCACCAACGCCTATGGCAACAAGTGCTAAGGAAACTGTCATTTATGTACATAAATTTTAGGGCTTTTTGATCAGAACTAGGCAAAACGTTTCTGAATTGGTATAAAATTTCAACTCATACCTGCTCACATCTTAAACAGGTATTTCTTGACATAAAAGTGCGTGGACCGTAGCCCAGTAGAGCGTGGTTCCCTGCACCGCAGAGATTTAATAAGAGTCTGAAGGAAAAGTTGAAGTTGTCGCGGTGGGAGTTGTCGGGCGAGAGTTGTCCCGGTGTCATCTATATGTTACGGCCAAAGTACGAAATCGGCCAATATGCATATTGGCCGGCCAAAGTACTTAATTACGTACTTTGGCCGGCCAAAGTACGTAATTCGCTATCTTTTTTTCTCTAGCATGAGAGAGTATGTAGGCTAAAGTAAAATCTTGCGCAGTAAATCATCTCGTGCATAGATACCAAGAGCAAGTTTGGCATAAGGGCATGCCAAACAACTTTGCAAAAGGTTCGCCTGCGCGAGATGCTCAAATATGGGAGATTTCTACCACACTGCAATCGTTTTCTTTTAAATATTTTGTAAACATTTGTTTGCTCATTGAATTTTGCCCGAAATGAGTGTTCTTTCCAAATTTTTTCTTAATTTAGCAAAATTGAGTAAAAAATAGAAAAATTGTACAATTTCATGAAAAAACATTAATTTTGCCATATTTTACCATAAACTTGCAAATTTTACCCATTTTTGGGCATAAATAGCAAACTTAGATGATTTGGGAAAAATTTTGAAAAACAGCCAAATTTGGTGAAAAATTTTGGATCGGATCGGATCGGATCGGAAATATCGGTTTTTTTGGGCTCCGGATCGGATCGGATTGGGGGTCACCGAGGATCGGATCGGACCCGCGATCAAAGTTCCCAGCCCTGAAACCTAGGTATTGCCTAAGCCTAAGATATGCCCTTATAAGGGTTGTTCGGGAGCTTAAGTCTAAATCCTTGTTCGGGAGTGTGAAAATCCGACAATTGGAACACTGAAACAGGAAAAGCGAGGGATAAATTTTACCATTAGAGAAAAATGGTTAGAGATAGTGAGAACACCACTGTTCCAATCGACTACTTTTCAAATTGTGTTTTCCTCACAAAAATGCACTTTTAAGCCGAAAAAATGAAACGAACAAGTGAAAAATAATTTTTTCGGACTCTGCCCAAAAATACGTCTAAAAACGCTCTTTCTTTAAAAGATTTCTTAAAAGAAAACTTTGATTTTGAGTAAGATTTTGATTTGGGGGAAGATTTTACTTTAGCCTACATACTCTCTCATGCTAGAGAAAAAAAGATAGCGAATTACGTACTTTGGCCGAATTTGCCGGCCAAAGCTCGAATTTCGTACTTTGGCCGCAAAAATTGGCCAAAGTACGAATTACGTACTTTGGCCGGCCAATATGCATATTGGCCGATTTCGTACTTTGGCCGTAACATATACAAAAAACGTTTTGGCCGAGAAAAAATTAACCTTCCTATTCCCGTTGTCCCGGTGTCATCTATACATAGAATAAAACAGTATAAGATCCACAAGCCTGTTATGATAATTCCGCTAACTCTTTAGTTGTTGGCTTAACCTTTTATTTGAATATTGATTGAAAATATAATATCACGACCCCGTGAGATTTTATTCCGAATCTGACGTCATTTTCGTATCAGGGTGGCGTTGAGCCGGTCGAAATTCTTTGAGCCGAGTTTCGAAGCAAGTTTCTGCTTGATTTTCAGTGAAACCACCTAACTGTAACCCCCCTCCCAGTGCTATTTTCCTCCTGTTTCATATTCAGCATGGTCGTAAATCTGAAAACACTTTGTCTGGGAAACCACAAACTACAAAACAGAACTCAGAAAGTGCACACTTTGGGATGGCAAGAAGGAATGCGAAATAACATTCAAAGTTGGAAGGGAATTTAAATGATTGTCAAAAATAAGTCGGAATTTACGGAAAACAGGAAATTTTGAGAGTAAAAGGTAACAATTTGGCACTTTGTTTTCAACTCCAGTCTTGACTTCCAACAGTCTTTGACCTCCAAATCATTTATTCCTTCTGTTGACAGAGAAAGTTCCCCAAAACACTTTCAGATAGTCCAATTTTCAAGCGTTGATCTTGTTGATTGGAATCAAGTGTGTGAAACTATGGTGCGCGAAGCTTTCCTATATAAAAGTCCTTCAATAACCTCAAATTTTGAGGTGTTCCTCTTTCTGAAAATGGCCAACCATTAGCGATACGAATGACTATAATTAAGTAATCCGTGTAAAAAAGGCCAAAAGTGACCGTAAAAGATCAAAATTTTGAGTAACTGTCACATACGATTTTTATTTTTTGCAGTATTTTGTGCAGTATTTTCAATGAATCGCCTTTGTTGATGATTTCATATTCTAGTGTCTAAACTACAACTCCAAACTATAACTTTTTGCTCTCGTTCCCCATGTATAGTTGAGTGTGCATATAGAGACTGCTTGGAATTGTGGTGTCTGATACAAATTTATTTGCTTGAACTTAGAAATAATTGTTTGAAACCGTTTGCATTTTTTTGCAAATTTCTCAATTTCCCCGCCTGGTCCCTTGCTGAATATTCTCTGAAATGTCCATATTGTTCCGGAATGCAATTAACTAATAGTTTTCAGGATCAACCAATAATCCATAAAATTGCATAGCATTCCAAAATGGTTCACTACAAGCTAACTTATTTCAACACCCGCGGTTTGGCTGAAATGTCAAGGTAAATGTCACGAAAATTGCCATAGAATTTTCATGCAGAATTTCGAAACAAGTTTGACGCAGACATTCCCACGGATATTTCTCCTGGAATATTTCTACCCGGACATCCGGGGGGAAATATCTAGAGGAAATGTCCTGGAGTCGAAAGAAATAAGTCTATCAAAATCTGACATTGGAACGAAGATCCAGAAAACTCAGTTTTTAGATGCGTCCTCCATTACGCCGGGATTGAGTTCGAGGACAACCAAATCACACCTGAAGATTGGCCAAAGTTTAAAGCGAGTGAGTCTTGACTTTTGACCTTCTTTTGACGTCAAGAGCGAAGTAGCCACCTCTAATTTTTCGTCATTTCAGGCATGCCCTATGGCAATGTTCCGGTGCTTGAAGTAGATGGCATTAAGATAACACAAAGCTTTGCGATTGCTCGTTTTTTGGCCAGACGATACGGTAAACATTGAAACTTGAAATTGAAATTTATCAAGATTTTGTCACCGAGAATCAACAAATTTCCCTTTAAGGACTGGCCGGAAAATCTGATATAGAGTCAGCTCTGTTGGATTCCATTGCCGATTTGCACAAAGACTATCACATAGGAGTGAGTGTAGCTGTTTTTTATATCACATTTTGTAAAAAAAAGTTGTTTCAGATTGTGCACTTTCTGATGGTGGCCGCAGGTCGCGCAGAAGGAGATAAGGTAGAGATTTGACGCTAAAATAGGGCGTGAACCAAATGTTAGGGATAGAATGAAGCACAAGCTTAAGTTGTACTTAAGCTTATGCTCAATGTCAATCTTAGATAAGGTTGGTTGAGGCAAATACCGAGCTTAAGACTTAACCTTAAGACTTAGTAAATCGGCTACGCCCAATCCAATAAGCTTGTCAAATTCCGCGCAGGACCTGATTTTTTGGCGCAAATTTGAATTCGCGCCAAATTTTCGAGCCACTGTAAATCGATATTTTTGGTCGGCTCCTAGTTTTAGAATAAGTCTGAGCTTAAGTCTTATTTCGAAGGTTAAGCCTATGCTTAAGACTTAATCCAAAAGCAGAGAATACGCTATCATAAGCTTATGGTTAATGAATGGTTAGAACTTTAGCTTTAAGTTTAACTTTACTTAAGACATAAAACTGAATTTGAATACTTCTTTTCAAGTCTCCTAATGTCTAAAGCTTCAGTAATATTTCCAGGATAAAATCTTCAAAGAGACTTACAAGCCCGCCGTGGAAGGCCATTTTCCTCGTCTCGTAAAACTGCTATCCGATTCGGGAAGCGGTTTCTATGGAAAGTCGGGCGTATCCTGGATCGACTTCTTCATGGCATCCGAGTTCCTTACAACAAAGAATTTGGCGCCAGAACTCATGAAAAGTTATCCAGAGCTACAAAAGCATTGCGATAGAGTGCACGCATTGCCACAATTTCAATCGTATTTTGCGAAACGAAAGCAAACTTTATTGTAATCGATGTGTTAGTAAATTTCACTTGTGGTGAATTATTTTTTGAAATTTCATTAGAATTGATTTAAATATGAAATAAATTTTTTTAAATACTATGTTCTATATATATTTGGGTGTATAATGGTTGGCAGCTAGTCTTCATAGATAGAGAGAGAGTGTGTGCTAGGCTGTCACAGTGCTAGGGCCTGCTTCAATGACAGCCTAGCACATGCTGTCATTGAGAATGCTGAGCTGCTGGAGAGAGTGCTAGACTGTTAGAGAGCTAGGCATAAAGCTAGCGTTACGCATCTACGGAAGGTGTTACGATTCTTGCCAAATAAACGAATTCCAGATTTTTTAGAATATTGTTTGGAATTTGAATTGCTGGCCAAAAATTTTGGCTAGAATTTGAATTTTTCTAATGATTCGCTATCTTTGGCCAATTTCCGGAATTTTTTGCAAAAATAAACGAATTTTTCCGAATAAACGAAACGCCATTGATAACGTTAAGTACGCAGGCTAGTCGCGTGCTGCCGCGAGGAAGTTGAGTTAGTATGATCCAAATTATTTTCTGCGTTATTTGAAGTTAACTTTCGTTGCTTTTGTGGACTTTGATCTCAAAATTTCCATCATTCTTTGATTCTTTTTCAAACGGCATTGGACAGAATCCTTAAATAAAGCGCACTTGAGCTCAGATGTGCTGGATCGGCAAATGATTAATACAAAAGCCTTTTGGATGGATCTGGAACTTTAGACACAACCAGAAGACCTTTTGGGGCCAGAATAAAAAACAAGGATTAGTTCAATTCAAACATAAGTGTCTTGGCTGACAAAGTCATCAGCAGTGCCTGGACTGACTATGAAGTTATAATCCAAAGAGCTGAAGTTTGGCTCAATTTATTTGTTTATAATCTTTTCATTGTACACTGCCTTGGTTTTATCTTCTTGGTTCCTTTTTATTATATAGTATATTTTTGGAATTTGGTACGGAATATGCTTTGAATTATACCGGCGGTAATTTCATTTTGTTCTCAACGGCAGGCTCATAAATGTTTTGATCCTTTGCGAAAAGATCACTTGAGAATTTTGAGTGAAATATCCTGAGGCTGCGCGTTTGATTTCGCCTCCAATGTACTCAATCATTGACCGAACGAAACAGAGGTGTCTTTTTTCCTAAAACGATTTGTCGTCAATCATTTTCGAGTTTTTATCTGAGATGTGTTCTTTCGCGCTTTCTTTCAAATTTTCTTCCACCAATATGAATAACTGTCTTGGTTGATATCAAAGAATGTTAGACTCAGCCAGTTTAAACCTGAGCCCAAGATATCTGTATGAGTATTGAACTGGATATTATTTAGCTGGATATTATTTAAAACGTGCTTCTTTAAGACTTGCCAAGCAAGCATGTTCGAAGTGTACTGTGTTTGAAAGCAACTTCCCGCCATGTTTAATTTATGCGCAATGTGTTTATATGTTATTTGAAAGCAACAAAAATCTTTGTCCGATTTTTCTTCTTTTTCTTTCGAATGACCCGCGCGTTTGGTTCAAAACTTATTTAAAAATCGTGACCAACGCTAATTTGCATTTTGCTAAGATTACTAATTTTCTCCTTTCCTCGTCGCGGAATTGGTTCATATTTTTTTGCAGGTTTCATGTTTGCTTGCTTTGATATCCAATCTTTAGTAAGCAGTATTCATTATTCATTCGTTCTTACGTCAATTAGAAATACTATTTTATCCCAGACCGTCCAACACAGACTTTGATCGATGCATTCATACATGCACCTATGTGGACTACCGGTTCAGACTGATCTTTTTCAGAATTGAAATACCTCTTTTTGGCAAATCAAAATCCAATGTATATGTTACGGCCAAAGTACGAAATCGGCCAATATGCATATTGGCCGGCCAAAGTACGTAATTCGTACTTTGGCCAATTTTTGCGGCCAAAGTACGAAATTCGAGCTTTGGCCGGCAAATTCGGCCAAAGTACGTAATTCGCTATCTTTTTTTCTCTAGCATGAGAGAGTATGTAGGCTAAAGTAAAATCTTCCCCCAAATCAAAATCTTACTCAAAATCAAAGTTTTCTTTTAAGAAATCTTTTAAAGAAAGAGCGTTTTTAGACGTATTTTTGGGCAGAGTCCGAAAAAATTATTTTTCACTTGTTCGTTTCATTTTTTCGGCTTAAAAGTGCATTTTTGTGAGGAAAACACAATTTGAAAAGTAGTCGATTGGAACAGTGGTGTTCTCACTATCTCTAACCATTTTTCTCTAATGGTAAAATTTATCCCTCGCTTTTCCTGTTTCAGTGTTCCAATTGTCGGATTTTCACACTCCCGAACAAGGATTTAGACTTAAGCTCCCGAACAACCCTTATAAGGGCATATCTTAGGCTTAGGCAATACCTAGGTTTCAGGGCTGGGAACTTTGATCGCGGGTCCGATCCGATCCTCGGTGACCCCCAATCCGATCCGATCCGGAGCCCAAAAAAACCGATATTTCCGATCCGATCCGATCCAAAATTTTTCACCAAATTTGGCTGTTTTTCAAAATTTTTCCCAAATCATCTAAGTTTGCTATTTATGCCCAAAAATGGGTAAAATTTGCAAGTTTATGGTAAAATATGGCAAAATTAATGTTTTTTCATGAAATTGTACAATTTTTCTATTTTTTACTCAATTTTGCTAAATTAAGAAAAAATTTGGAAAGAACACTCATTTCGGGCAAAATTCAATGAGCAAACAAATGTTTACAAAATATTTAAAAGAAAACGATTGCAGTGTGGTAGAAATCTCCCATATTTGAGCATCTCGCGCAGGCGAACCTTTTGCAAAGTTGTTTGGCATGCCCTTATGCCAAACTTGCTCTTGGTATCTATGCACGAGATGATTTACTGCGCAAGATTTTACTTTAGCCTACATACTCTCTCATGCTAGAGAAAAAAAGATAGCGAATTACGTACTTTGGCCGAATTTGCCGGCCAAAGCTCGAATTTCGTACTTTGGCCGCAAAAATTGGCCAAAGTACGAATTACGTACTTTGGCCGGCCAATATGCATATTGGCCGATTTCGTACTTTGGCCGTAACATATACAAAAAACGTTTTGGCCGAGAAAAAATTAACCTTCCTATTCAGACATAAGCTTTCTAACTGTTACAACTATTGAATGTAACTGTGACTCACATTCAATAGTTAAATGTGAGTTACAGTTACTATCCACATTCAAAGCTTGAGTGTGTTTTTCCACCCTACCTAAGTCGCTGATGTCCGTTCGTTCGTCTGGATGTCACACGGCATGTAGCACAGTGGTTAGACCACTTTTTGATGCTCCCGGACTACAAGCTCGCGAGTGCCCCCTAAATCGGCCACGCTGAGTCGATTGGCGCTAAAATTTTATAAAATAAATAAAATTTTATAAAATAAAATAATTTGCCGCGAGGAAAATTATTTACTTTCCTTTTACGTGTGTCACGTAAAAGGACAACTTTCTAAGCCGGGCTCGGATCGGGCCGAGTGATAGATCGATCGGCAGCTCTTACCGAGCCAAGCAAAATAAGCTATTATCCAGCCCGGTTCGAGCACGGCTAAGAAAGATACAGGTGCGCCAAATTTCTGGATTCACCCCTGATTTCGCGGCGAAGGCCATGACGCCCCACTCTCGTGATAACTACGGCACAAACGTCCGATAGAATGTTCAGCCAACAGTATTTAGTTCATACTGAATCATTTCTCATTTCAGGAAATTTTCGATCCGAAGCAAATGGCTCCTCAGGAAGCGGATCTTTTCAAACGCCCGTCATTCGAGCAGCCGTTTAATTCTAAAGTAAACCGTAAACGCAGAGGTGTTAGTGTCACTTTCGCCGAAGGGACCAAAGGAGCTAATGGTCCTGCGAATTCTCCAGCTAGCCCTCCAGCTAGTCGGCCAGCTACACCTCCTCCTGCAAATCCTCCAAAGCGTTTTGCCGCAGGCAGCGGTAATGTGACAGAGAATGGCAAGTTAATTTTTTTCAATCAATATGTCAGAAATAGAAATTCAAACTTTCGCACCGAGCTATAAAATTGTTCACAAATTGCTTAATTTGGCTAACTGGTTAAGAATTGTGAGCTCCGATTGCGAGGAGCAGAATGCCTTCTTGTGAGATGAATGCCATTTAGTGTACTAACAATAGGGAGCGCCGTGATTGCCAAAAATCGGCCAATCCCGAATTATGCAAATTTGCCATATTATTTTTTTATATTATTTTTTTATATTATTTTTTATATTATTATTTTTTATATTATCTCCGAACGCTTGTCCGAATTACGGCCGAATTTGGTGCAATCGCTTTCCCTTAGGCTTAGCTTTCGATTGACACCGAAAATCGGCCGAAACTGAGTGAGGCTAAGATAGTTGCATTTTTTGGGAGTAAGGGGGCCGTTTACCACTTTTTGGTGTGTGCAGGGGGTCTGAAAAAAATTTGACAAACTAAACTTACCCTAAAACGGGGTATCCGCGATTTCAGCCCCATATGAGAGAAAAAAACTTTTGGGGACGGACAAACATTTACAGATTAGTTAGAGGGGATAAGTAACAGAAAAAATATTTACTATAAACAAGAAACCAACTTTTTCTAGATAAAATGCAATTTTTCAATGTAATTCTTTTAGGTGAAGCTTCATGGTTGAATCTGGTGCCAGAGACGAATCTATCATCATGGACACACGAACGAGTGGTTACAAACAAAGAAGTTCGTGAGAGAAACAAAAATTTTCGACGAATCTTTGAAGAAGAAGGCATGGATTACGGTAACGATGTCTCTGCAGCCGAATTGAGGAACCGAATGTCGAGCGCAGTCAATCTTCGCAGTGCATCCGTCGCAAAAATGTTCAAAATCCTGAATGCATCTCGAGATGTGCAGCTTTGCTTTTTGGTCGACGTCACTGGGAGTATGACAGGCCATATAAAGGGAGTGCGCGACTCAATTTTCAAAATTGTGGAAAAGCTGACAGAAAAGCATGTGACCTCTGCCGGACATAGCGTCATTGCAAAAAAGGTAGAGTTTCGTATTCATCTTCGCCAAATGGGTTTCGTATTCATCTTCGCCTAACTTAAAACTACTAACTATGAAAACCAGTCTCTTAATTTCAACTCAAAATGAACAAATAAAAAAGGTTAATATTT
Source organism: Ditylenchus destructor (assembly GCA_022814885.1). NCBI lineage: Eukaryota > Metazoa > Nematoda > Chromadorea > Rhabditida > Anguinidae > Ditylenchus > Ditylenchus destructor. The sequence continues at coordinate 54,533 of JAKKPZ010000308.1, forward strand.
TATACACAAAAATGATCCTTTCCCTTCTGAAGCAACAGCTGGGAATGTTAATAATTTTACTCATAATACTTTCCCTGCAGCAACAGGGCGAGATAAATACTCCACGGATAAAAAAAGTTCTTCAGACAAAAGCCTCTCCCTCAATTTTCATCCAGTCTTATCTTAAGGCAGTCCTTCTGTCTTACCTGGTGTATACCAGGGCTGCAACCGGTATCCGGTTAATCGGTATCCGGCCCGGCTTTTTGTCCGACCGGTTGCAGCCCTGGTGTATACTTAATTTGAGTTAAAACAAAACATTTTGAATTGGCGCAAAAAGTGCAATTCAAATCAGTACCTCATTTTGCTTAAAACTCATTCTTTCTTCTCTCTGTCTCATTTCTTCTCTATAACTTTCGTACATTATTTTCCTATATATAATGTGCAGGTGGACTCTGGAACCCTTATATCTGAAGATCTGTCAAGCGGTGGAAAAAAGTGACGACGGATTCATGGGGGGCTTATTTCGATTTCCAGGGGGGTCCAAGACTAAAAACGCTCGGAATGCAAGAAAAAGTGATCCTAAGACGTTTTGAAGGTCAGATTCGGGATTTTTGACCCAAAAAGTGGCTTTTTCCAGAAAAACCCATTTTTTGAAAATTTGACTTTTGAAGGCCGAAAAAGCTGAAAATTGCAGGAATGGGGTATTTCGATACGCTGAATCCGGAAATGGAATCGGTTTTTGGATTTTTGACCCAAAAAGTGGCTTTTTCCTGAAAAATGCGTTTTTTGAAAATTTGACTTTTGTGACTGAAGTTGACAGAGCCCTGATTTGTGACTGAAGTTGACAGAGCCCTGATTTGTGACTGAAGTTGACAGAGCCCTGATTTGTGACTGAAGTTGACAGAGCCCTGATTAGTGACTGAAATTGACAGAGCCCTAAAAGTAATCGGGTTCGGAAAATCGGGTTTACAGGGAATTCCGAAAAATTGAAAATGGAAAATTTGAAAAATGGAAAAATTTGATAACTAATACCAAACACAAGAGAATTCGACGGGCGCGGCTTTGCCGCGCCCTTTCCACTTTACTAGTAATAAGCTAATTGGTCGTCTATCTGACGAGCCTTCCCCTTTAGTTAAATCCTTGTTTCCTCATCGTAATAGACTTAGGGCGAAACGATGTTGGTCCCGTGTTATAAAACTTTTTACAAAGCAATTACTTTACTCATTGTTAGTTTTCTCTCTTTATTAATGTTTGCAATATTTTGGAAGCACAATAAGATGGCCTCCCTAATACAGCTGTATTGTAGAATTTTGAACACACGCAGTTTAAAAAAAACTTTTTCGTACTCCTGGAATTTTTCTGCTATCCTTCAAAATATGCATAAAGATTATTATGTTAATCGTATCGTTTTCAGATTTCTATGTCCTTCGTGGGTTACCGAGATTTTGGTTATGAGGATCAATTTGAGATCTTACCTTTCACCGATATTGCCGAAAACTTTCGCCAGTTTTGCAGCGCAATTCGAACTTCAACTAAGTATGGTGCTATAAACGATGCTCCAGAAGACGTGTTTGGTGGCCTGGAGAAGGCAATTAGTGATCTGAGTTGGTCGGACACAATGTGTACAAAGATCATCTTCCATATTGCTGATCATCCATGCCATGGCACAAAGTATCACACAAGCGACTACCCCTACTCCCACAAAGGCAGCGGTATTAAAAACGACTGCGATCGCTATCCCGACGGCGACCCGAACGGACGCACAGCAGAAAATCTCTTCAATGCTTTGCGAGAGAAGGGAGTACAGGTGAGAATTTACCCATAAATTACGTTCTGTCTTGCCAAGACAAGTCAGACATAGAACAAGACAAGGTAAAATCCGCAATTGGTGACTACCAGTAATAAATCTCTTATATGGAACGATGTTTTATATTTATGAACAGTTTATGCGAAAATATAGCCGGGTGCTTTTTTGCGTCGAATTTTAATTTATAATCAATTTTCAAACACAATTTTTGAACATTTACGGTTCTGCTTATGCTTTGAAAAATTTACATTGAAAATTGGTCTAAAACTCAAAGTTCCCTTGTTTCTAACTCAAATTGTCATGTGGTTAATTATTTATCTTTTAGTATCACTTTGGCAAGATTACTGCGTTCACCGACAAAATGATTGAACTATTCTCCGAGGCCATTGGAAATGAAATTGAAGTGTTCGACATCAAACAAATAGACACACTTGTGGATAACGTGGTGAGCAGTGTCAGCATTGGCACATCCATGCATCCAGCGATGAGAGCGAAACAGCACGTCTTCAAAATCGAAAGAGCCGTACCGGATTGGGAAAAGTTGCCGACTTTTTCGGGTGAGTGATAAAATGTAGCAAAAACCGGGACATTAAGTTCATTAAAGCTGACTACAAAGCTTATGACCTGCAAAGAAAATTTTGAATTGAGTTTTGAGCTACTCAGGGTTCTATTGGCTATCGGAAATTTTTTCATTTTTATAATCCATCAATATGACTTTGATAAGACAGTAATTACGGATTACCAACGGATTAACCAACCACCGAACACTATTCATTTTGTAGGCGACATGCGGATTTGGATTAAGTTTAATGTGATAGAACAGAAGATCTTTCGTCCAAGTGGTATCCACTCCAAAAAACATATATAAATGCATAACTTCGTCCGTTTTCCTCAATTGTCGCAAATTTTAAAAATTTTTGAAAATACTATTCTGTCGCTTTTATAAAAGCGTTTTTAGGTCAGTCACGGATTTCTAATGGTCGTTGATCTGCAAGGAATCATCAGCACTGACGAAAATGATCGCAAAACTCTTGAGCTGACCGACCCGGCTATACATTGCATCGACTTGACGCGCTACGGAAAAACTAACTACGGATTCGAAGGAATGAAAACGTTCTTTGGACGACATGTTTGTAACAAATTTTGCACTGCTATGGAACTCAAGCATCCTGGTTTGTGAGGACAATGATAAATTTGATCATCTTCACTGCTTGTACTTTTTGAATGAAATTTTCATTTTCTGACTTTGTAATGTTTCGTAAACAAAAATGCTACAATGTTCAGTTATTCAAACGTTCATTTATCAATAAATTTTGTATGTGACTTTGATTATAACATTACATGTTCCATAACGACCTTTGAAATGCAGGTAATTGAACTTTGTTCCCCAAAGGCATGTTACGTTTTGTTGTGTTTAAACAAATGTCTTAACTCTGAGCCTAGGGACAACAGAGAAACGAAATACGAATGGAAATGGAGAGAGTAGGACTGAGCCCGTATGCTGACAGAGGTACTATCGGCTTATCGTGGGGGGGGGAAATTTTCATATACATTTTTATATGTCAAAAAATCAATAGGGGGACCCTATTGATTTTTTGACAAATTTTTCAGAAAAATAATTTTTCATACCTAGGGTCCCCTATGGTATTTTGCGAAAAAAAATATTAAAAAAAAATTTTTTGCCAAAAAATCAATAGGGGGGACCCTATTGATTTTTTCACAAATTGTCATCAAAAAATATTTTTTCAATCAATAGGGCCCCCCTATGGATTTTTTGAGTAAAAAATTTTTTTGGGAAATTTTTTTTGAAATTTTTTCAAAAAAATCTATAGGGGGTACCCTATTGATTTTTTTACAAATGTATTTGAGAAAATAAATTTAAATCAATAGGGTCCCCCTATTGATTTTTTGCTATGTAAAAATGTATGAAAAATCCCCCCCCCCCCCCCGATAAGCCGATAGTACCCTGACAGACTGTACCTTAGCCTCGAGCTCACTTTTTCATGTTGTATTTTTTTGAAATCTCAAAAATCAAATTCAACAAGCAAATCTGAAATTATGCAGGATGTACGACTTGATATACTTTGGATCAGATTAAAATTTAGCACAAATCCCTCTAACTAGTATTTCATTCGTGTCCGTACCCCTTCCTCCCCTTAGATTTTGCTCATTTTGGTGTTTTTGGAAAGCACTCATCATGCTGATGACGACTTTGTTGTTTTCAGACGGGTCCCAAAGGAAGTTTTGAAAGTGATGGACCGATGACATTTATTCCTCTGTTTTTATCTGCAGCAGAAAGAAAATATAATTTACCGTAAATCCTCTAATAAGTCCCTCCCCTCAATTAAGTCCCTCCCCTCAAATAAGTCCCCCCTCAAACAGAATGCCAAACGTCATTGCGGTCTCGCCC